>JANQAP020692530.1:0-13153 GCA_026874005.2 Erythroxylum coriaceum | reverse complement strand
TGGAATGCAAGTGTTTGTGTAAAATGATTGGTATCCGAATGCGATAGTCGGGCTTCAGAAACGGAGTCCGACATTTACTATTTTTGTTAACTACTTCATTTCTTGCATTTGATTTTACATTGAGAACAATGTAAGTTTTAAGTGTGGGGGTGGGGTATAATAATTTTTATGCATATTTTTAAGCTTAATTGTAGCTTATGTGACTTCTTAGGTGATTTTCAAAATCAAATGAACAAAATTGAAATTTTCTTATTTTATATTGCTTTTAAGATTATTTAGTCATAATTAGAGTGTGAATTGATTAGCAAAATCCATAAAAAATTTGGTATGTCCTTTTGCTCTTGTGGTTTGTTAATATACATTATTTTTAGAAGAGCGATGACTAATATACATTATCTATATCAGTCTCACTGTTTTGTTTGTTATGTGTGACCTTTATGACATTTACATCCTTACTGTGCATTGATTTTCTATTCGAGACCACATTTTTATCACATGCATTTTTATGAAAATGATTTGTATTCTTTGTTGATTATCTATAATAGTCAAATAGCCTATCCAACTATGTGAATGTTCCTTTACTAAACCCCTTTGAGTTTTATTATCCTTTTCTTTTGTATAAACCACACTACATTCACCTAACCAAATGCACTACCAAAGTCTTAAAGCTAGTGGAGCATTTGTTAATTCTTAAAGAATGTGATTGTACAAAAGCCTAAGTGTAGGGGTTGCATACTTGTGCATTAGTTATATTTGTTAAAATTCCATGTTATGAATACTATATTGATATAGCTTCTATCACTTCTACTTTCAAAAAAAAAGGAGAAAAAAAGTATAAAAAAAGAAAGAGAAAGAAAGAAAAAACTAAGTTTGAATAAAAAGTATCAAGGAGGAAATATAACTGATGTGAAAAGTTGTTAATTAATAGTTTATCCTCCTTAGGTTATATTGATTGTGTATTTGAATATATTGCATATAAGGCAGACATTGTTTTGGATGGAGCACTTTTTGTGTTATGTTAATATGGCTTACAGTGTGAGAGCTAAATTGAGTTGTGAAATATAGTTATTGCATTCTTCGTAGTTGACAGTACCCAATTTTTAATGAATGTTAACTTGCGCGTTTGATATCTCATTAAGTGTTACTTTTGCTTCACTAGCTTGACAAGTATGACTGAAGAAATGCATGGCCATGCTCAAATGAACTGATGAGGAGGCATCAATGTCATTTGTTATAGTCAGTCAACTTGGGAATCAAGAAACTATGATTAATCAAAGTTTGACATGTACCATGCCTTGTGATTAATCTTGATATCGTCTTACAAAGGGATTAAGTTTGTAACCATAGTTACAGGTTAAATCGGATTACCAATTCTCATTTGATTTGGGTAGTCATAATGTCTTGCTAGAGGCCGCTTATGACTTATGGGCCTTGAAGTGTGATCAAGCCCATTGCCAACATCAAATGAGCCTATAGGGTCACGCACAAAGAGTGATGTGATTTGGGCTTATTCTCTTGGGCCTAATTTATTAGGCACTAAATAAATATATGTGGGTTTATTAGGTTAGATTGAATTGAGTTGTCGGGTTTTTATTATATGAGATATAATATGGGTTGAAACTTATTGGACTTCCATAATCCTAATGAGTTTAGGATTATGATATTTTTATTCCTATTAGGAATAGGGATTAGGGTTTCTCTATAAATAGAGAATTTATGTCTCATTAGAAGACACACGAAAACCCTAGCCACCTAGACCTAGCCGTTCGTTCCTTTTCAAGAGAAAATTTGTGTGATGTTCTAAAAGTGTTTTAAGAATGTGCCAGCACACATTAGCCGCTGGCCGAATCATTCATCCTCGTATGGATACCGATAGAGGACGTTCGCGTGCTGCAGCATCTACAAATCTGAAAAACAAATACGAATCTGTGTCAAGAGGTAATTCCGTACATGTTGTGAAATTTCAGTTATACTTCTTGTTGTGTAGTTTTAGCTAACCAAGGAATAAGACACAAAGTCCTAGGGTCCATTTCGTTGTGTATTGTGAATACCCGGCCATAGGCGATCCAATTAGAACTTCCTTCCAGCCATGTTTTTCCTCTTCCTAGGACTCTTTACTGGTAGAGTCCTCCTCTGCTTGTTGCAACGAGACTGAACTTAAGCTCGCCTGACTGATCCTAATTCTGACATGTGTCTTTTCATTGATTTCCCAAAGTTCCATGTTGTGGGAATGAAGGATCTTAGCCCGCCATAAGTGGTGATGGTTTAGGAAGTCAAGTAAGTGAACAGTTAACCCATTACTGTCCACGCTAAAGTATTCTACAATGGCAAACACTTTGTACCTCAATCCTAAATTGTTGCTCCTCTTGCGCAGAGTTGCAAAAATGGCTTGTAGCATATATGTGGATGTGTAGACTAGAATACTGTGGTCCATGCACCACAATATAAAAATTCCTTTGTGGAACACTTGTTGGTTTCTGTTTTGTCAAAAACTAGTTAACATATGAATTTGTGCAGCAACAAGTGTTTGTGGGACCTTATAATGTTGTTATGAGCATTCTTGATATGAAATTGCTTAATTCTAGTAAGCTCATTCCAATATTGGGAAGGATGAAAATCCTCATGCTGATCGAAGATGGAGGATTCGAGGAATCCATGCATATCGAACATGAGTTCTACATTCAATTCATAAGCTCTTCCTCTGAACCTAAACCATAATTCCTTAAGGTTCCTAGGGTTATAAGTCAGTGAAGTGAAAATTTTCAATGTGAGCTCCTGATAGACAGGAAATTGGAATTGTATAAATTGGGCCTATTGGATTCTCTTTGCTAAATTTTCTACTCTTTCGCGCAACTCTAGCCTATCAAATGTTTCAAAATCAAAGTATTTAGGAACTATAATTTTTCTAACATTAAGAGTTTAGAAATGAATACCTTCCTCCTCTGTATAGATGGGAGGGGCACACCAAAGTCTACTACACGGTTTCTTCATCCACGTCCTGTAACTTGAATTTGCCTTGATTGCTCCCGTCAGGCTGACTGCTTAATGCACGGCATAATTCTTGGGAATTGAGTAAAATTTAGAGGAAGATTGGCAGTTTGAAATTTTTTAAGAGATGTAAGAGCTTTTGTGGGTTTGAAGTCTAGAGAGATAAAGTTAAAATGAAAGTGAATGTAAAAGGGAAGTTAGAATTGAATATATAAGTGGTTAAAAGGGTAAAATGGTAAAAATTTTATAAAAACTATATGCTCCCCTTTATTGCTCACTTTTTGATTCTTTTGTAGCCCCTTTTTACCTCTTTTTACTTGCTTGCTCAATCCATCCACTTTATTCCGAAATCCTATTCCGTCTTGATTTTATTCAAAACAAAAAAACCTAACTATAGAATTCAAACGTTCTAACAAAAATAAACAAGAAACTAATTTTACATAGGTCGCCTCCCATACAACGCTTTTTTTAACGTCAATAGCTCGATACTCCTTTAAGCTCATGGTGGTCGGAGTGAATGGTGTCATTAATCTTAAAGTTTGAACTTTAGCTACCATGCTACAGTTCCCACCTTCCTTGCAATTCTCTTTTCCTTGCCTTCTTCTTCGCGAGCGCTTCTTCCTAAATTTATTCCCAGGATCCTCAATATCCTCCCATTCACCTCAAGGTTTAGTTTCTTTGCTATTCTTTGGAGGTAAAGGAGATCCGTAATCTTTCTATGACACTTGGAAGGTTATTTGCTCTGTCCCTATCCTCAAAGTTAATTCAACCCCATCAACGTCAAAGAATGAATGCGTAGTGGCCAAGAACGGTCATTTAAAAACTATTAGGGTCTCCACATCTTCTCCAATGTCCAGTATGTAGAAGTCTATGGGAAAGGTATATTTATCAACTTTTACTTGCACATCCCTTATAATCCCCACCGGTTTGTGCATCATTCTGTCAGCCGTCTTTACCAAAAACTTAGTGGGTACTATCTCTCTTAACCTCAACTTTAAACTAAAGGTGTAGGGCATTATGTTATACTCGCTCCTAGATCCACGAGTGCCCTGTCTGTGATGATTTTATTGATACTGCAGGGGATGAAAAAGTCCCTTGAGTCCTCTTTCTTTTGCGCAATGTTAGGGTCTTTTTTCAATATTCACTCCTTAACCTTCGTCTTGATGGATTCCTTTAATGTAAGCTTCGTCTGTACTTGTTTCGTCACTTCCTCGATCTTATTTGATTCAATCTCCTGTAGGTTCCAAAATAGGGAATGGAAATACATGTCGAGTTTACTTAATTGACTCGATCACTGGCTCACTTGGAAGGTCTTCTTGACCCTTTATCTCCTTCTTCCTGCATCTGTTCTGATTCTTCATCTTAGGTCTGACTGATGACCATGATCCTTTCTTTCATATTAGACTCGGTGTTACTTGGAATAGTTCCAGCATTCTGAGTAAACATTGCCTCTACTAATTGGCCCATTTGGACTTTTAGATTATGTATAGATGAGGTATGGTTCTTCGTTACTTGCTCGAATTTGTTCTCGAGCCTCCTATGTGCATCTTCTATGCCTCTCATCTTATACAAAATCTTGTCTAACTTTGATTCCATCAAGCTTGCTTTATTTTACTGAAAGCCTGCTTGTCCCTTAGGCCTGAACTGTCCACCATTGTTGTTTGACCAAGAGAAGTTAGGGTAGTTCTTCCACCTAGGGTTGTAAGTGTTAGAGTAGGGACTGCTACACCCTCCTCGTCCATATTGTGCCCCTATATAGTTCACTTGCTCCTGATTGTCTTCTTTCATCAAATAGTAGTCCATGGTGTCATAGTCTAACTGGCCACAGAGCTCACACTTTAAATGTCCAACCTTTACTAGAGCTGAGGACGACGCCTTCATATTATTAAGCTGTCGTGTCAAATTGTCAATCTTTGCTTGCATCTCAGTCATTTGATTGACCACGACAATACCCTTCTGCTCTCTGAAAGTAACAGGTTGCCTACCTCGCTCATTCTTCCACAAAGAGCTATTACTTGCCATCTCCTCTATCAACTCCTCTACTTCATCAACTAGATCCTCCTGAAGCTGCATCGATTATGCCTCTTGTTGATGGCTTCACTCGATTATAGAAAGTCTGCAATAGGAATTCCTTCAGTAGGTTATGGTGTGGGCACTTCCATTACAAGTCCTTACATCTCTCCCATGCTTTATAGATTGATTCCTCGTCAGCTTATTGGAAATTGGTCATTTCCTTTATAATCCTGGTGGTCTTCATCAGCAGGAAATACTTGTCCAAGAAAGCACGAACAAGCTGATCCCACATCGTGATATTTGTTGGACTCAGTGAATGGTACCAAGCCTTCGCTCTATCTCTTAGAGTAAAAGGAAACAGCATGATTCTAACTGCATCCTCTGACATCTGATGATACCGAAAAGTATCACAAATTTTGAGGAAGTTAATTATATGCACATTCAGATCCTCGTTAGCCAGTTCGTAGAATTACACATTTTACTGAAGCATATTGAAAAGTGCATGTTTAATTTTGAATGAGGCCACTTGAATAGGCGGCCTAGATACTCCTTAGTTTGACGGGTTGAACCTGGCCTCATGAAGTCCATCAAGGTCCTCTGTTGTCGTCCTTAGTTCGCTCCCTGATCCATATTCTGTTGAAACTCCTCAACTATTGATAATTTTTTGATCTCTTCTTCTTCTTTTCGGCAAGCTATCCTAAGGGTTCATTCTAGTTGATTAATATCTAAATCTAATATCTCCGCTGCATGACTCGAAACTCTCGTGACTCTTATGTTGATATAAGAGCACAGTTTCTGAAATAATATGAAAGAACGAAAACAAAAATAAATAAATAAATAAAAACTAAACTAACTAACGCCTTAAACTATAGAACTAAACTATCGTATCCTCGGCAACGGTGCCAAAAACTTGACCATAATATTTTGTATGCTAAGTTTTAATATTTATAACCTTGATAATATCACAAGCGCACAAGACGTTCGCGTATCGATCCCACGAGGAAGAGTAATCTAATCTTAAAATCTAAGGCTTGACTCAAATTCGTAATAAATCAAAATAACAAACTAATGCAGAAAATTAATTAATCAAGAAATCAATCGCAATAATTAAATTCAGAAATTATAGACAAGGCAGTAATTTTGTACATCCTAATCAAGAATCAACCTAGGAACTACCAATTGAGAGAAGGAGCTTTAATATGACTTTATTGAAAATTCAATTGATTATGAAATTACCGAATTACCGGGTCTAGACGGTCCTAGGGTGGATTACTCTCTCTCGAGTTATAATCTTTAACCCTAATTTATAATCCCTAAATTAAATTATAGAATTGTAATCTCTCGATTTCCAATTATCCCAAAACTTAAATCAGTTCTGAAATTATCTAATAACCTACCATAAACCTATACTCGATCTCTTGTTACATGATTTTACCGATTTGATTCAATTCTTATCTATCAAACTACCTACCTCTCATTAGCCCAATTTGATGATATTCACTTAGTTCAACCTCTCAGTTTATTACCGAATTATTAAGAATAGAACTTGAATCAAGAATAACTCAATAAAAACATAATAAATCAAACTTCATTTATATCAAAGATTAAAAAATCTCAAAGGTGAGTTTAGATAATATCAACATTCAACAACACCTATTCTCAACAACTATCCCAATTATATACATCAATAAAATTGAAATAAAATCAAAAAATACTATTGGAATGGATTAGTCGAGGCAGCGACTGTATGAAACCACCTGTTTCAGGAAGCACTTAATGTCAAGCTTCTTCTCTGTGTCTCTCTTCCTTCGTCTCCTTCCTCAAATCTCTCGATAAGCTCTCTAGGGTTTCAGAATTGGCTGATGCAAAAAGGCTGCTCTTCCGTTCTTTAATGTTCTATTTATACCTTGGAAGCCCTAGGGTTGATTCAGGGTCAAAACAGTCCGAAAAGTCCCTCACAACTTGACGTTTTTAGCTATTTTTTGTGTCTGCCCAATGCAGGCCACAATCGTGGCCAGCGTCTAACCCTCTTTGTCATGATCATGACCAAAGTGTCATGATCGTGGCCTAGCTCCTGGTGGCTAACATCTTTCTATCAAGATCATGGCCTATTGTGCCACGATTGTGGGCCGTGGTTTTGGCCCGAAACTCTTAGAAACTTCTTCGTTCTTCTCCATTTACCCTGAAACACTAACAAACACATCAAGGTACCTCAAAAACATAACATTTAAGCTCAAAGGCTCATACTAACCCATAAAAACACTTAAACACATAAACTAACACATTGAAAACATAAATACACACTCAACACTTAAACTAACACTAAATACATAACAAATTGAATCCTAAAACATAATGCAAATCACAACTATCAGAGGGTACACCCACAACATGGACAAAACCAAGGATAACAACCAAAAGACATTTTGTCCTCTTCTATTTTCAACGACACCTGTCCCATGTCCCTTTTTAAAACCTAAATGCCTCACTTGTTAAAGGAGAGTAGTTTTTGAATAAAAAAAGGCAGGGAGTGTCAGTTGTATGTTAGGGAATGGGATGCAAAACTGTGAGTGAGTGGAAGGGGTAGGCTGCTCACAAAACAAAGAAGAGGGCTATGGTGGAAAGAACTTTATCATCTTATCTTTGATTTTAATAAAAAAGGAAGGGTAGAAAATCGTGAGTGAAGGCTGAAGTGTGAAGTGTGTGTTGGCTGTTGCATTTGGGAGAATATACCGAGGAGTTTGGGGGTTGGTTAAGGTGATAACTGCAGGTGAGCTGAAGCAGAACGTGAGTGAGGGAGAGGGCTACACTAAGTGCTTCTTCATTTGTATTCTTCAGTTATCTAATATGCATGTATGAAGGCTAGCTGGAGCAAAAGAGAGGAGCGTGGACAATAGCTTCTTCAATATATTCTCTTGGAATTTTAAGGGAAATAACCTAAACAGTAGATATTCTACATTCTCTCTTCAGTTTTCATCACCAGTGGATGCACCAAAGGCTTATTCTTGGAATATAAAAATGGAGATAGAAAGCTAGCTTCCTGATGCCAGTTCAATGGGGATATTGATGCCAAGTCATAGTTAAACTATTTCATCTTGATTAATGTTGTTAATCTCTTTTCAGATTGTTATATTGCTGATGCTGATTGAATTGCATTCTTGTATGAATGATCTTAATACGTTTTTTGGATTGTTCTATGTTATTTGGATTGTTCTATTATGAACATATTGTTATAATGTTGAATGTAATCCATAATTGTTACATTTGATGTTTGTTAGTAGCATCTATTAATTGTTAACTGTTAGGAACAATATAACTTAGGTTACGTAACCTGAACGTGTGAGGTTATTGCCTATATTGATGCTTTTCTAATTCGTAATATGGCTTCCGAATTGAATCTACAGATCGTATCCTAGGTTATGTGGTAGTTAGGTTTAATTAACGATCGTATCTTGATTAAACACAACCTAAGGGAAAACTGGGATTAGTAGAGCGTTCTATTAGTCTTAGATCAATAGTCTGAAGAGAGTTGTAAAGACATTAGGACAATGGAATATGCTTGATTGTGTTTAGGCCGAGATTGACCCTAAAATCATAATTTACTTATATTTGACACTTTTCTCATTTTTGATTGCTTGTTTTAAATTTTTTTCGATAGTTTACTTTTACTTTAATTTCTAAATTGCTCAAAATCCCCCCTCCCTCGGTTAAACCTAAACACCAGTTACTTTCATTTTAGAAACTTGACACACACTCTTTATGGGATTGACCTAGACTCACCACTACTATAGTAGTAGTCTCGTTATTTTATTTTAACTAGCATCATAACGTGTTATCAGGAATGTATGAGAAAGGATATATGTGATAGCTGGCTGGAGAAAATACACGTGATGTTAGGAAAATAATAGAAATCTGAGAGAGTGGAAAAAATAATGGAAAACCATGAGCGTGTACATCAACTCCACTCTTTGGTTTTTAAGCAACATTTTCCTAAAAACCTAGACATTATGGAAACATATGAAGCGGAATGAAACCGTGAATAGGTGAGGGCTGAAACAAAAGTGTGGGATGGCTATAAAAACATTAGTTCATGGGATTGGATGGTGTCTCACGTGAGTGAGACACCATACACATACGCTACCTGTCTATTTAACATAGCTTTTTAAGTATAAAACAAAGGTATATAATGGATGGTGGACAGTTGCACATGGAGGGTACACTCACGACATGGACAACAAACAAAGGACATTTTTTCCTCTTTTATTTTGAACGACACCTGTCCCATATCCCTTTTAAAACCTAGTTGTCTTACTTATTAACGAGTAGCTTTTGGAAAGAAAGGAGGGAGTGTCGGCTGTATGCTAGGAAGTGGGAGGTAGCATCGTGAGTGAGTGTAAGTGGTAAACTACTCACAAAATAAAAAAGAGGGCGATGGTAGATAGAACTTTATCATCTTGTCTTCGATTTTAATAAAAGAGGAAGGGTAAAAAAATGTGAGTGAAGGATGAGGTGTGAAGTGTGTGTTGGCTGTTGCATCTTGGAGAATAGACCGAGGAGTTTGGGGCTAATAAAGGTGAGAACAGAAGGTGAACTGAAGCAGAACGTGAATGGGGGAGAGGGCTACACTAAGAGCTTCTCGATTTAGTATTCTTCAGCTGTCCAATATATATGAGTGAAGGCTGGCTGGAGCAAAAGAATGGAACGTGGACAGTAGCTTCTTCAACATTTTCTTTTAGAATTTCAAGGAGAATAACCGGGATAGCTACAACTGGGACAGCAGCTATTCTACTCCATTCTCTCTTCAGTTTTAAACACTAATGGATACCACAAAGGCTAATTGGAGCATAAAAATGGAGATAGAAGGCTAGCTTCTCGATGTCGGTTCAATAGGAATATCAACGCCAAGTTACGGTTAATTTATTTTTATCATTTTAAGGTTGTAATTTCTTTTCGGATTGTTGTGTTGTTGGTGTTGATTTGATTGGATTTTGGGATGAATGATCTTAATATGTTATTTTAATTGTTTTATTTCGAACCTATTACTAAAACATTGAACATAATCCGTAATCGTTACTTTTGACGTTTGTGAGTAGCATCTAATGATCTTTAATCATTACGAACAACATAACCTAGATAACCTAAACATGTGAGGTTACTGCCAATATTGATCATTTTCCAATTTGGAATGTAGTTGGCAAATTGAATCTAGAGATCGTATCCTATGTTATTCAATAGTTAGGTTTAATTAACGATCGTATCTTGATTAAACACAACCTAAGGGAAAATCAGGATTAGTAGAGCATTTTATTAGTCTTATATCAATAGTCCGAAGAGAGTTGTAAAGACGTTAAGATGATGGAATATGCTTGATCATGTTCAAGCCGAGATTGAACCTAGAACCATACCTTACTTATATTTTATACTTTCCTCATTTTTGATTGCTTATTTTGATTTGTTTTGATAGTTTACTTTTACTTTAATTTCTAAATTGCTTAAAAATCCAAAAAACCTCCCTTATATTTTTCTTGCAGCAATTAATTTCGTTACGAAAATTAATCAAACATTCCTTATAGATTCTATCTTGACTCACCATAACTCAATTTTAGTGTGCAGAGTTAAGTAAATTTTACAGTGCACTCGACATGTATTGTCAAATTTTGGTGTTGTTGCCGGGGACTATGGTAGTTTAATTTTTGTATTTTATTTTAGTTAGTGTTTTGTGAATATATTTGTTTGTAATCATTCTTTGTGTTACTTGTTAATTTTTAATTGTTATTAGTGTTGGTGCATAGTAGTGACCAAATCTCCTCTTAGAGAAGTTGAACAACTTGATCCGACGATCAAAAGAACATTACGAAGATTGCATAGGGAAACAAGGTCAACTTTGGTAGACAAATTAGAGCTATAATCCAAAGACATGATGGCAAATTTGAGAACTCTAAGGGAGTTGGCTGCAATCGATTTAACTCAAAGACCATTATGCATAAAATTTCCAAATTTTGTTAAACATGTTACCTTTTGAGTTAAAATATGAATTAATTTATTTATTGCCTAACTTTCATAGTCTTGCAGGTGAGGATGCACATAAGCATCTTAAGGAACTCGATATGGTGTTTAAGCGTGAAGCCTCACGTGGTAACCAATGAGCAAATCATATTGAGGGTCTTATCATTCTCACTCAAGGATGCAGCAAAGGATTGGCTATTTGACTTATCGACTGGAAGCGTGAATACTTGGTTAGAGATGAAGATATCATTCTTGGAAAAATATTTTCCATCCTCAAAGACAGCAAGTATTCAGAAGGAGATATGTGGTATCAAGCAGCATAATGGAGAATCTCTTTACGAGTACTGGGAGTGGTTCAAGAAGTTATGTGCCAATTGTTCACACCATAACATAACGGAGCAACTTCTCATCTAATATTTTTATAAAGGATGGTTACCAATGGAGAGGAGTTTGGTTAATGCAACAAGTGGTGGGGCACTTTGTGAGAAGACTCCCATTGAAGCCAAGATATTACTTGAGAAGATGGTCGCTAACACCCAACAATTCGACACTAGCAATGATGTTCAACTAGTAAATGAGGTAAGCACTTCATCCATTCAACATCATTTAGATGAACTAACATCTTTTATGAGACAGATTGTGATTGGATAGGCACAAGTAAAAGTTTGTGGGATATGTTCAAACATGAGTCATCCAACTGATGAGTGGCCAACATTGCAAGAGTGGAGTATGGAGTACATGAATGTTGTAGGAAGGAATTTCCCAAACCAATACAACCCATACTCGCAGGCGTATAACCCAGGTTGCTAGGGTCACCCTAACTTGAGTTATAGAGGGAACTTACAACAAAATTATTTCCATAACCAGTTGTAAAAAGGACAAGGATTTCAACCAAGGTAATAAGGAGCACAGGGAGCTTCTTATTCCAATTCAGGTACGTCTTTAAAAGAACTTGTTAAGAATCTTGCTGCTAACAATCTACAATTTCAATACGATATGCAGCAATTACAACAAAATATACAACAATAGCTGCAACCAGGTTTATAACAAATCGGACAGGAGACAAAAGTAAGTTAATAGAATATAGAACATCAAATAGGTCAGATGGTAGTAAGGCTCAATCACCTAGAATCGCAAAGTAGAGAAAATTGCCATCACAACCCGAGGTGAACCCAAAGAATGTCAATGTCATAACCCTAAGGACCGGAAAGGAGATTGAGGGTCCTAAAAGAACTCCACCAAAGATTGCTACTGAGGAAGAGATTGAGAAGGAATTGGGAAAGGAAGAAAATTCATCATCGAGTATAAAGGTAGATTTTGAAAGCCCCAATATTATTAAAATTAACCCTCCACCTTTGTTTAGCAGATTGACATGACCAAAAAGGAGGAGAAGGACAAAGATATATTAGAGACTTTTCGAAAGGTGGACGTCAATATACCTTTGCCCGAGGCAATCAAGCAAGTATCAAAGTATGTCAAATTCCTCAACGAACTATGTACACATAATAGGAAACTGAGGGATGATGACAAAGTAATGATAGGCGAGAATGTGTCGGCAGCATTCAGAAAGAAGATGCCTCCAAAATGCCGAGATCTAGGTATGTTTACTGTTTGCAAAGTTACACCGGCTAAGTTTTACTATTTATAACCTTGGTAAATTTCGCAAGCGCACAGGTCGTTCATGTAGTACCTAAGGTGTCGATCCCACGAGGAAGCCTAATCTAGTCCGAAATCTAAGGTCGTCCTAAACTACAATAATTCTAAATAAATAACTAATGCAAAAATTAAATCAATCAACAATCAATTCTGAGAAATTAAAGTGCCGAAATGAAAACAAAATAGCAATCACACAACCCAATCCGAAATTAACCTAGAAATCACCAAGTGAGAGGAAGAGGATTTTGATTCGAAATTAATGGAAACCTAACCAATTATGCAATCACTGACTTAACGAGTCTAGACGGTCCTAGGGTGAATCACTCTCTCTCGAGTTATAATTATTAACCCTAATTGATAATCCCTAGTTCAAATTATGGAATTGCGATCTCTCGATTCACAATTAGCCTAAAACCTAAATTAGTTCTAAGTTGTCTATTAACCTGCCAGGAACCTATGCTCGATCTCTCGTTACATAATTCTACCGGTT
>JANQAP020691557.1:0-13160 GCA_026874005.2 Erythroxylum coriaceum | reverse complement strand
TATTTTTCAGGCTCAGAGGAGACACCCAGTTAGACCAACTGGAGTCTAACCACTACATTTGAGTAAGAGATAGAGGTTGGGATCAGTTGGCATCTACATATATTTTCTGTAAATTTAGTAATAAATATTGTATTCCACAAGCTTCATTTATTGTATAAATGAATTATGGTTGTAATAATAATTATAATCAAATACATTTTGTATTTGTAATGGACCCAAAAGATTATTGAAATTTTGACAATGTGTTTAATGTTTGATCAAGTGTGGGTTTGTAATGACAATTGTAATTGAAAATGTTTTTGAATAAAATGGGCCAAAATGATTATGAGTTTTTCTAAAATTGTGTGTGTTGCGTGAAAATTTTTTTAATAGTTATGATTAACTGACTATCCTAGTACACCAACCTTGTAGAGTGTATTCTCGAATACCATCGATGTGTTCGAGAATATGCCCTATAATAGCGGGGTGTTATAGAGTTGGTATCGGAGCCTAGGCTTACTGTCTTGCATGGGTATTTTTTTCAAAATATATGTTAGAATATATGCATCATAACATGTTATAGCAAGCAATAGCAACTGATCCCCAATCTTAGTTATATTTACATGATTCACAAGCATGAGCATTTGTTCAGAGTTTGAGCTAATAGAAATAGTGAAACGGATGATGATTTATCAGAATGTGAAAATGAAAGTTTGTGAATATCTAGAAAGGAGAGGAGAAATAGTATATGGTTTGATATGATAGGCAAAGATTCAATGCATTTGTTTATGTGAGTATGTCATTGAATATGACATTAATAATGTATTATGAGGGTATATCCTTGAATGTGATATAGATGTGATGATATTGTTGAGGATTGGTTGAGGAAATTAGAGATATGATAGAGATGACAAGATTTAAAGTGTATAAGCAAAGTGGTATTAAAACAAAATTCACTATGACCTTGGGAGGTCGAAATTGAATTCGAAATGGTTATTTGATTAGTGTGATAAGAGTTATGATTTAGTATAAGATTATGTTAGTGGGTTGAGATCAGAATTTGCATGATGGTTATATATCTGTAATTTTGAATTAATTGAAAATGTACGTGTGTAAAAAAATGATGATAGTTGTAAGATGAAATGAATGATAGTGACAAATATCAAAGTCCCTATGGTTAAGTTGACTGTTTATTATAAATGCATATCCGATAATGTGGTGACCTTAGTGAATGATGTTGTTGAGCACATGAATAGTATAGGGACAGATTGAGAGTATAAATGATGTTGCTATGTATGATGGTGTCAGGCCCAGTTTCCGGAGTCTAACTCGTGATTCAAACATGAGCGCATCATTCTGTAGGGTTCTTTTAATGGAATCTCATTAGCCATTATAGGTTCATCTTCATTCTCATAACATTCCAAAATTCCATATTTGGACACTTGAAATACGATAATCCATTCTTATGTTTATATCCTCAATCGTCACCCTAAACACTCATTTTATCTCTTATTTCCACATCAAACTAAGTACATTTCAAGCTCCATTCAAGCCTAAATGTATCATAAGAAAGCATTGGTAAGTCCACAACTTATAAATGTACATGATTTGGGACAATAAGCATAACTTTCACTATGGATGTCAGATTAAGGTCATTCAAGTATGGTTTCGAAGAGGACTTCGAGTTCTACAACTTTTGTACAAAACCCAAAGAAAGATTTTGCCGTATAAAGAGTTAAAAATTGCACATTTATGTAACTGTCCCAAGAATGTCTGCTTAGCAGACATATGTCCTTCCAAATAGACATGAACTGAGCTAGAACGTTGGAATTCCAGAGAAGATCCGCCCAGTGGACGTTAACTCTGTCCAATGGACATTCATGGTTCAATTTTCGGATTCCTAACTCCTACAAGTTACCTATGACCTCTCTTACACATATCTATCATTTCTAACTTATTTTCCTCATTATTTCCCTTCATTCCTATTTCTATTTCAGCTCAATATCATTTATAACTAAATCATAATCTATGTTTGGTCATCAATCCAAAAATATAACATTCAAACCTATGCACATTCATAATAATTTCTGCACATTATCAACTCTTTTTATCACCTTCATTTCATCTCTAACTTATCACACTAATTCTTCTCATTTCAAGACACTATAGTACTCTTTTTCAGTTAAATCAAGTTAGAAATGGGCTATAAAGTGTCCAGCATACACCCTTTACAACATCACTAACTTGTAAAACGCATATCTCTCAACTCCGATGTCCAAAAGTTACAAAGTTTATATCATTACAAAGCTAAGAGGATAAACTACAACTTCCAAGAAGACTACTTTGCCTACAGTAGCCTAGATTAATACAGTTTTTCCTGTGAATTCAAAACACAGATTTTAGTCCTATGAATGCTTGAAAATGTAATGCGAAAACTTGGAAAGCCATGAGCAAAACATAAATATATTTCATTAACATCAAAAGAAAAGAGTTTTACAAATCTTTAATAGGAATTTCAAGACCCAAATACATTATTGGCCTTATAATCCAAAAATACACAATATACAGGAACGAATTTTACTCGAAATGTGGCTAAAGCCATGAATTTTCCTATTCTAATTTAAACATAAAAATATGTAAACTTGGAGTGGTGCTTTGACCCTCTATCACTCAATCTTTTGCTTTTCACTTGGAGATGGGGAGGAATGGGGGTTCAGCTTAAAAGCTCATAGGTAACAAGTTTATAGCGGAGAAACAAGCAAAACCATTAAAAACATTTATTGCCATAGTAAATTGCATTGAATCCATAAAATACGTATTTCTCAAATTCTCAAGCTTGTCAAACAATTCATAAACAACATAAGTCATGTATTCTTCAAACTTGTCAACAAATCATAAACAACTTAAGCACTCATAATGGTTTGGGTAGTCCATATACATGAGGGAGTTCTTTTGAAGCTTCGATAAATATAAGGGAGTTCTTGTGAATCTCCAATAAACATGAGGGAGTTCTTATGAATCTCTAGTAAACATGAGGGAGTTCTTGCGAATCTCCAGTAAACATGAGGAAGTCCGTGATGGAGCTCTATACCATAAGCGGGCAGGCGGGAGAAGCTTTAACACAGTCAACTTGTACGTGGCATAATATGATGGACCACCACAAAACATGATTTCCATAAGCATGATATATTTCAAATACAATTTTCATCATCATTTTATAAATCATCAACAAGATTCATGTGCCAAACATGTATTTATTACTTAAATCATTTAAGAAGCAATAAATGCAACAATTATAAAGTAATTGAAATCATTTAACTCTATTGATTTGGAAAAATACTCATGGCTCATTAACTCAACTATAAACATGTAACCCACCTGGATTTCCTTACTTAAAAATGCCCCTCCTCTTGCTCCTCCATCCTCTCTTGATTCCCTTTAACATTGGCAAAAATCCAATTGAATAGGAATACAAATTGAGAACCCAAAAAGCATATTCACTAAAAATTGATTCTAGAATACTTAAACTCATGTATTTCCTAAACTTCATAAACCAAAACCCTTCCAAAAATCCAAAGGATTAAAAATGGGCTTACCTTGAATATTTGACAACAAAGAGATGTTTGGCTTAAATGGAAGCTCTTCTCTTCCTCTTTCTTTTTCTCTTCTTGAATACCCTCAAAATCACTCTTAAAAACTAAGAAAAGATGAAACCCTAACTTTATCTTCTTTCTTTTTCTCTCATGGAAGACTCTCTCTCATTTCTCTTTCTCTTTCACGTTTTTCTCTTCTTCTTTCCCTTCATTCATGTTTTTCTTCCTCTAATGAACAAGACAACAATTTTCCTCTTGCAATTCTACACTTAATGAGTGCTAAATGCCCAGTTTACCCTTTCTTTTATGCTTCATAGCCTTTATACTTAAGTGACATGCCACAATTGCCCTTTACGCATTCTTACTGCTTTAATTTAACTAACCAGTGTAATAAAATCTATTAACACTGTAATAATTAATTAAACTCCAATAATTTCTATCATTACCTCATAATTCATTTAAATCATGCATAACTCAACAACAACAAAAATTCGAGGGCCAATAGACGGACTCGAGGAAAAAGAAGAAGGGCACAATCGTGGCATAGTCCCCATGATCATGGCTGAGATTAATTGGTTCTATCACGATCGTGGCAGAGTCCCCACGATCATGGATAGGCACAAAAGGGGAAATGTTGTCCAGAATCAATTGAGATTAACGTATCCTTAGCATAAGTTATTAATTGGTGAATTGTTAGAAATACATCTCTACATATGATGTGATGATCTTGATGATAAGTACCAAAGTATAAGAGTAAATGGATGTGTTTATTGCTTCACTTAGCTTTTTTAAAAAAAGTATTCTGACCATGTAAAGCATGATAGAAATTGATCTTATTGAGATGTTATAATTAGTTGAAATCGATCTTATTGAGGCATTAAAAATGACTAGAAAGCAGTGATGAATATAGTTGATTGATAAAGATTACGTAAACAGTATAGATGATAGTAACAAGAAATCTTTTTAAAAGAAGACTTCCACTGAATTAGGTTAAGTAGACCAAATGGTTTACTTCTAAGAATGAATAAATATCGAATGAATCAAAAGTGAATGCTGAAGTCGAATAGATATGAGACTCATTTACGAAAAAAATAAATATAGTATAGAGAGTGCATGTGTTTTATTTATTGTAAAGTATCCAACTATGTTATTAGATTCTTGAATTGGAGATGATATGATTGCTATTACTAAAGGAACTCAGATCCATAATTTTCTCTATATTCATCTATCCAAAAGATACATATTAGATTTTGACTGTTATGTTTAGAAAATTGAGTCCTACAAATAAATTGAAATGTGTGGAGAAACTAAAATGAATGAATATACATTGGAATAAGTCAATAAGAAATCAGAGGAAATCGAATGAATGGAGAAAGTCATTTGAGAAAATAAATCAATTAGGAGATTGAGAAAAATACGAGATAATGTTACCCCATCTGAGGAGTTAAAAACACCAATGTAATTATAACATCTAGATTTGGAGATTTTGTAGTATATAATGATGATTCACACCAGAGATTAGGATGTAATCCAATGCAGCATAATATTGTTGTAATAGTAATTGCTTCGAGAATTTAGAGACATTATATGTATAGTGAAACAATTTGGATATATATATATATACAAATCATTAAATTTTAAGATAATTATTGAGTTGAAAGAATTGAATACGAGACTGAGACAATGGATAGAGTTACTTGAAGATCATGATGTACAAACGAGTATTACCCAGTAAAGCTAATATTGTATTATGAAGCATTAAGTAGAAAATCCAATAATAGTTTAGTAAAAATTCAAATATTGGGGTTACCAAATCTAGTGCAATGAAGATTCTATAATGATTGAGTTGAAATTGGGGCAAAATGAAATGTTATTAGGTACATAGAATTTAAGACTAGTTTTGTGTGAAAAGATTAGAAAAGCCCTAAGTAAGGAATCAAAATTTGTGAATCTTATTGAGGAATTGGAAATGAATTCAAATTTTGAGTTAAATTGGAAAAATGATATTTTGTGGTTGTAGTAAAAAGTATGTGTACCCGATAAAGATGATTAAGCAAAGAGATTATTAGAGAAAGCAGAAGTAGCAACCTATGCTATACATCTTAGTAGGAATAAGTTGAAGCAGTATTTAGAGGCTAAGGGTGTAAAAGCAAGTGATCGAATGTGTAACTGAATGATTGATTTTTCCAACAATTTTAACTATTAAAAATATACTTAGAGCTTATATTTTGGAGTTCTTAGGAACATGAGATCAATATATAGTTCTGATTGAATTTGTTTGTAACAATCATTACCACTATAGTCTTCGTATGATTGAGAGGTTAAATTTGGAATTGTATGATGTATTATACAATAAAAGGAGTCGTCCACCTTTATATCGCGATGAAGAAGGCCTAAGAATGGTTAAAGGCCAGAATTGATTCGAGATGTTGTTAATAAGTGAAATTGAACTGTATTAGAAATTAAGTTATTCAAGAAAATAAATAAGTTAGGTGGATCAACACAGAAGATATGGAATATAGTGAGATAGATAAAGTGTTTCTAAAAATACTACCTTGGCAAGGTGTGCAAAAGTTCGTTAAAAAGGGTAGCTAAGCCTAAATTGTATTAGTCCATAGGAAGTTATTGAGCGCATAAGACAATTGACTTAATTTTGTCTTACTAACAAAGATATATCAGATCCACACTGTGTTACATGAGTATGTATAGAAGATATTCGTATGATTCGATAGATGTATTGTCAGTACAGGAAGTGAAACTTGTGAGTAATAAGAGATGTATTGAGGAATCAGTTAATAGAGAAAGATATCTGAATAAGAAATTAAAAGACCCAGTGATTCCATCGACTATAATCACTTGCAAGAAAACAGTCAAGTGGATAAGTTACATAGGAGACGGAAGAGATTATGAGAAAAACAATACCCCCATCAATTTGAACAATCAGATAAGAATTTTAAGGACAAAATTTATTAAGTGGCAGAATTGTAACATCCTGTTCCCATACTAAAGGTTAGAGCCCGCAAATACCATATAGGAGAAATATTATTGAGAGATTAGAAAAATGCATTTCATACTTATGCATAATATTAGTATACACATACGTGAATTTGATCATTGCACACATTAAAATAATTTGTTCATGCACTCATTTGACATTTTCTAATTATAAATGATTGTTTAAATGTGATTATGATATGGATAGTGATTATTTTGCCTTAAAAATTGATTTGGTGAATTAAATTAGTGATTTGAATTTTTGGTGAAATTTGAGATTTTTTTAGAATTAAGGGTATTTTTGGACTAGAAAAAATGCCAAGTGGCGAGACAATTGATGAATAGTAGCAGAAATAAGTGTCAGATGGTAGTAGAAATTTTTATCAATGACATTAGGATTTAATGACAAGTGTCATTAAAAATTGGGAGACAATTGGATTATAAATTACAGACAAAATGGACTAGTTATTAAAGTGGACCAAATGGGACCATAAGGTGGCGA
This sequence comes from Erythroxylum coriaceum, assembly GCA_026874005.2. Taxonomy (NCBI): domain Eukaryota; kingdom Viridiplantae; phylum Streptophyta; class Magnoliopsida; order Malpighiales; family Erythroxylaceae; genus Erythroxylum; species Erythroxylum coriaceum. Next base: position 6,092 of record JANQAP020691557.1, on the reverse strand, counting down.
CATGTGGCAAGTGACAAGTGTCACTTGCCATGCCACACACCCATCCATGATATTTTCTTACATTTGAAAGACTAACTTTTGCCTTTCATTTGGCTAAAACACGTTTTCTTTTTATCTCTACAATGTTCTTCATTGTCTTCATTCTTTTTCTCCATCATCTACGATACCCACTCTCACCTTCATCATATTGAGTTTTGCTCAACTCCTTCCCTTTCTTTCTTCAAGCTTCTTCTTGTCTTCTTCCTCTTTGTTACCAATAAATGGTGATGATTGTGTGGTTCAAGGAAAGCTAGGGTTAAGTGAGAATTTGAAGATCTTGAAGTAAACAAGTGAGTATAAAGCATTACTCTTCTTTATTTGTTGAATAAAACATGTTTTGGTGATAGTTAAGAGTTAAATGATCATAAAATGAGGATGTGCACAGGTTGAAACATGGATGAAAAAAATGGATGTATAAATGTCTTGTTTTTTTGTATGTTGTGAGTGATATTTTATAAGCTGTTGTAGAGATGAGCTTGGAATTGCAAGAACATTAAAATGGTGTAGACAATGTGCATAAAAATTTGAATAGTAAATAAATGTTTCATGTTCTGTTTACAATGTATATAACGTGTATATATTTTGTGGTTTCAGAAATGAAACAAAAATGAGTTTAGAGTTAAAGAAAGGGAGCAATGTGATGTCTTGAAATGAGGGGAATTAAAAGGACAAATTAGAAGAGAAAAGAAGGTGTTAATAAAGTTGAACATGTGTAGAAAGTGGTCATAAATATGTATATGTATGTGTTCTATTTTTTGTGTTATAATCATTCATCGATTTTGATTTGTTTGTGAATGATATTGAGTTGAAAGGGAAGTAGGAATGAATAGGAAATAATGAGGACATGAGTTAGAAATGAAAGATTAAGAAAAAGAGATGAACTAGGATGAAAATGAAGTTAAATGTGTGCTGGAATAGGTTAAATGGAGTGTTTTTACTAAACATACGTCTATATTTTGGCCATATATTGACCTGTAGATATCCACATAGGATTATTTTTAATGTATATCATACTAGAGACATATGGATAGAATTTTCATGAAGGAATTGAATTTGAATTTTGTCCTTAAGGGTCTTCAAATTTATCTTGAAGTTGAGAATCGTGTGCTATCATGGTATGAGAACAGTTTGTAGTACTTTGGTTATAACTTTCCGAATATTGACCTAAACTGCATGAATTTTATGTCATTAGAAACTTAAGACAGATAGAAACATTTTTTTAGTAGAAGATGTTGCCTAAATACCTCATTTTCTAGGTCATAATGGTCATAAAAAACGGACCTGAAAATCTATCTTGAGATAAACTAGAAAACTACAGGAAAACTGGGAGATTAGTTTCTATCATGATCGTGGCAGGGTATGCCACAATTGTGGGTAGTGATTTTTCATGGTAATGTTTTAATTATGTAATGGTTGAACCAATTAAGGATGGGGTATATAATTATGATGTTTTTGGACTTAATTGGGGTTAAAAGGAACACAATTTTGATGTTGGAAAAGTTGGTTAAATGTGTGACAAGTTTTGATTGATCTTGATAATATACTTTAAGGAAAAGGATTTTTGATAGCAATGCTTCTAAATGTGAAATGTTTATAGTGTGAAATGTGGGTATAACATAATGAATAAATTGTTTGATGCAATATGAATAAGACATAGTATGGAAGAAGATTGGATTTCATGAATGATGAGATTAAGTTTGAAATGGTAAATTATATGAGTAGAAGTTAAGGGTTTGATGCAGTCAAATTGGTATTTGAATTACTGTGGAATGATGTTGTATTAGAGGTAGTGAATTCTGGAAAATTTGGTGTGAAATTGGGGTTAAGATATGTGTCGAATTCGGATGAATAGAGCAAGAAAATTGCAGGGCACGATCGTGGCCCTCACCCCATGATCGTGACCTAATAGAAAATGTTTCTGTCACGATCGTGACAAGACCACCACGATTGTGGCCTAGACAGAAAAGATTTCTATCTTAATCATGACAGGGGCACCATGATCGTGGCCAGACCTATAGAGAAAAAGAGTTGTGTTTTGAGTGAAGTTTGAACCAAATAATGCTATGGTTCTTCCATATAAGGTAATTAGGCTTGAATGAGATCTTAAGTGAACCTAGCTGATGATGAATGAGGTGAGTAAAGCGAGTAAAGTGGATTAGGTATTAAAGAATGATTGAAAGATGTTATTAAATCATTATAAGATGTGAATAAAGGAAATATACCCAGGATTGTCAGTATGAGCATGCATTATACATCACACATATACATATGTGTATAATTGAATGTTTATGTGAATGTGTAATTAATAATGTGTGTGCAATATGTGTATTACATAATGTTGATATATAGGATAGAACATCCGCATCCAGATGTTTTTGGATCATGGAAGCAAATGATAATCTAGAGCATACTGTAAGTCAACCTAGATGGTCTCACTTTCATTGTTTGTTTTGTTTTAAATTTCTGTATTGAATTACTACTAAATGTGAATGTGATTGATAAAATTCTTGACATTAATAGTTCGAGGAATTTGATAAATGTGAGAACATAGAAAGTGCTCATTGTATGTGAGTTGGGCTGAAATAAATGATTCTCAACATTATTGTTGAATGCCGGACATCGATCCGATGAATATATATGAATATGAATGTGGAAAATTGAGCACTAGTGATTGTTTGAAAATATGTGAATGTAGTGCATTTCATTACTTGAATGTATGAGAGATAAACGCTGTTGTGACTGGAGTAGCCACCGAAAAAGAGCCTAAAGCTTAGAAATTGAAAAAGAGCTTAAAGCTCAGAATATGGTAAGAGCCTCTGGCTCACTATATAAAATAAGCCCTGTATCCCCAACAAATAAGGGACCGTTATTAATAAGCCCGGTATCCACAATAGATACAGGACAGTTACAAGCACTCAGTCACAACAATAACAATTGAAAGTGAGTCCTATGAGCATTGCATATGCATTTGATATATATGGTTTAAATGATTAAAATAAATAGTTTGAATGATTTCTGATGTGAAATTTGAATTAAGTGAATATGAAGTGCCTGTGATTCAATATGTTGATTAATGAAATGATATGAATTATATGATTACATGAATTGATATGTTAAGTGATTGAGTGAGCCATAGAGGATGGTCCACTCACTGAGTTCGCAAAACTCACCTTAAAATTTACAACATATTTTTCAGGCTCATAGGAGACACCCGGTTAGACCAACTGGAGTCTAACCACTACATTTAAGTAAGAGATAGAGGTTGTGATCAGTTGGCGTCTGCATATATTTTTTGTAAATTTAGTAATAAATATTGTATTTTGCAAGCTTCATTTATTGTATAAATGAATTATGGTTATAATAACAGTTATGATCAAATAAATTTTGTATTTCTCATGGGCCCAAAAGATTATTAAAATTCTGACAATGTGTTTAATGTTTGATCAAGTGTGAGTTTGTAATGACAATTGTAATTGAAAATGTTTTTGAATAAAATGGGCCAAAACGATTATGAGTTTTTCTAAAAATGTGTGCGCTGTGTGAAAAAAACTTTTAATGGTTATAATTGACTGACTATCTTAGTATGTCACCCCATTAAAGAGTATTCTCAAATATCGTCGATGTGTTCAAGAATATTCCCTATAGGAGTGGGGTGCTACAACTTCTCAGTGACCTTTACGATGCATCTTAGGAGGAAGGTTAGCTGGATTACACGCATGAGGAGGCATGCAAAAATACTAAGGCAAATATGGGCAAGTTAGATCAGACTTGGTGTGAATTTTAGTAGAGTCTTGAACCTTGTGGTGATTGACTCAACCCAAGCTAAGGACTTGATGGACTAAAGACTTAGCCCATGCTCGGATGAATGGACCACGACTAACGGACTTATTGTGGGAAGCACTGGATCAAGCCAGTATGTTATGTAAGCTTCAACAAGATCGCACTGCATCATCAGTGGATAGAGATCGTGGAAGATTTTGGATGATGTGGGAACAACTAAAAGTTAGAGTTGCAGTAGGACTCAACATCCAAAGATAGTGGAGATCTTTGAGGATAAGGACACTAGTTTCCTATTTGAATGTAAACTCTATCTTTCTCTTATCTTATAGATTCTATCTTATTAGTTAGAGTCCTATTTAGATGGGGATGTCATCCAATTGGTCCATGTGATGTAATTTGATAGGGATAGACATGATCTTTGTTGGGCCCTGAATTTTTTTTTATTTTATTAAGCATGATTTGAATAAATTTTATGGTCTTGTTAAATAGATCATTTTATTTGGAGTTTAATTATTATGTCAAGTTTGGGAGGATTTACTTCATAGATTGATGGAATTAAAGTATTAATATTGTAAGGTGATATGAGGGCATTTTTGGAAGACCACTTAAGTTTAAATAGACTAAGGCATTACATGGAAGGGCAAATTGGAAATTTCACACTCATTAAAGGTATAAAAAGAGAAGTAATGGTAGTCTTATATGTGAGTGAAAGAAGAGAGAAAGAGAAGTGGAGAAAGAGAAGAGAAAAGCTAGGGTTTGTGAAGATCTTGGAGATTTTGAAGCTTCAACAAGTAAGTTATGCTTTAAATTTCATTGGTTTTGTTAAATGAAACTCAAATGAAGTTGAATATGGGTAGAAAGTTGTTGATGAATGATATAAGCAAGTGTTCTTTTTAGGGTTAATGATCAAATGTAGTTTATGAAATTGTTTTAGTGATATTCGGTTAAAATGAAGTTGAAAATGAAGTGGAAGAGATGGTTTAGGTTTGAGATGGGTGATATATGAAAGAGGGGAGGTTAAATGGTTGAAAATGTAGTAAAACACACTCTCAGAATGTGTGCTGCGACGAACTTCTTGGTTTTGCCGGTACGAACTCTAATTTTCCTTCACAAAACATGTTTGGTATTTTAGGAATAACTTTTGGTGTAGTTATCCAATTGGAATGATTTTTAATTTGGAGTATACTGGAGACATAGGGATACAAATTGTATGAAGGAATAGAGTCTAAATTTAGTCTCTAAGCATTTCAATTTCATGATGGAAGTTGGATATAGAATTTTGTTTCAGCATGAGAAAGAGTTTAAATTGTTGAGATATGACTTTTCGATTTCTAAACCAAATCAAATGGAATTTTGGTTATTGTTTAAGGAAATCAAGTGAGACAAGAGAGGAAAGAGAAGCAAGAACAAAGACATCCCTAAGAAAGTCTATAAGCAAGAAATTCAAGGTGGGTACATTTTTATAATAGAGTAAATAAGCTACTCATTGTTTTCTTTGAATCAAGGAAGCTTAATGGTTTCAATTGCATCATAGACGTTGCATTTATTTACTCTTGGTTGGATTGTGAAATTGTTATATGTTTGGTATATAAATTGTGTTGATGATTTATGAAAAGATTTTGAAAATGATTATTTTTCAAAAGAGCAAGTTTATGAAATCAGGTTTTCAGAGATGTTTTTTTTTCAAAATATCTCATGTGCATGAAAAACAAGTTTCCAACAAGGTGCCATTTAGGCAAACTATTTTTCGATTCGTGAATTACATGTTATATGGGTTTGGTGTAATCCATTCAAGAATGTCACGTGCACATTGACCAAAAAAAGGCTTCTCTCACCTGCCCGCAAGTGGCACGGAGCTCCTTTATGGACTCCCTCATATTTACGTCTACGTAAGAACACCATGTGGAATTGCGATAATACGTCAAGTTTTACGACTACACAGAACCATTAAGTGGAAATGTGTAGCTTGTCATGTTCATGGATTTACCCAAACTGTTCTGATGTGCTTATGTGCATTTGAACTATTAGCAAGTTTGATGCATACATGATTTATAATCGCTCATGAACTGTTTGATAAAGTGAAAATTTTGAGAAATAAGTATTGGGTGATTTTTCATGTGAAATTATTATGGTTTCCAAAATGTATAATGGCAATGAGTTTTGAAAATGGTTTTTGCTTATTTCTCGATTATAAATTTGTTACCCACGAGCTTTAAGCTCACCCCCTTTATCCATCCCATCTTCAGGTAAAGAACATGAGATCAAGTGAAAGA
>JANQAP020691128.1:0-13162 GCA_026874005.2 Erythroxylum coriaceum | reverse complement strand
GTGTGTGTGTGTGTGTGTGCGTGCGTGAGTGCTTGTGTTTGTGTTTGTGTGTGTGTGTGTGTGTGTGTGTGTGTGTGTGTGTGTGTGTGTGTGTGTGTGTGTGTGTGTGTGCGGGTGTGTGTGTGTGCGTGTATGTGTATGTGTGTGTCAATTTTTACTTAATTCTAGAGGTTAGAGAGAAGTTTTTAAAGAGGGCTAGAAAAGTTTTAGCTGTGGTTATTTTGTGACGTATTCTCTGCTCGAAACTTTAACACTTGTATCTTGCTAGTATTAGATTTAGTGGATTTCTTTTTAGTAAAATCCTATGTCTAATTTTTCTTATCATCATCTATATCATTTTAGTAGTTTGTTATTTGTTGAGTGAATATGAAGATTTTGTGAGCATTATTACTTGAAGCCCTAACACAATTAACAAATTGAAAAGAAGGTTTGAACCACACACCAGAGGGTAAGATCAATTTTGATTAAAGCAAAATGGAAATAGAAGTCACCTCGTTCAATAAGATGATGAAGTTGGTACTACTAATTCGAGGGGAGAACAATAAAGGTTACATCTAATAGAATTTTTTAGTGTTATTGGGGAATTTAATTGCTTTATTAGGTAAATCTTCCTTATCCAATTAGAAGTTTGATTGAATAAATATGAGTTTGCTGTATAATAAATCCTAAAGATTACAAAAATTTTCATATACCAAAAATCATATGCAGAACTAATTAATGATAGTTTTAGGATGGTTGGATGGTTGAAAGGTTATACTTGTGTCAAGGATGTGAGAGGCTCTATTGATAAGAAGGTCCTAAATAGATTTAAGCCATTGCAAATTCCAACGGTTCATAAGGTGGTTTTAAATTGAGAACACATAATCACATTAAAAGAAAATATGATTATGTGTTTTAAGGGTCAAATTGCATAAAACATAAGAGCTTACCCTTCATTTTCAACCTATTATAGCAAGCCGTATAGTGAAACTCGCTTTGGAGATGCATTCTTCAAACCAAACCAAATTGTTTCGTAACTTGGGAGGATTAGCCTACCTTAGGATATTAAGAACAAACTTGTTAGTAAATTGATGAAAGGCTTAAGATAAGTAAATAATGGAGTCAACTTAAAGAGATTTGATGATAAGGTAGAATTCTAGGCTAACCATCTCCATTTAGATAATTCAATGATTTTCTTAACCTTAAAAGAATTAAGAAGGCCTTTGATGACAATCTTAATTGACCTAAAAGTTTTAAAAGGGGTAGGAATGGCAATTATCAAATTAGAAAAAAGTATTTTAGGTAATATAATACATTTAATGCTCTCTCTTACATTATCCATAAGCTTTAATAATTTCCTCCATCTCTAAAAACATTTAGAGATAGTTTTGGGAGTCCCAAAATTCTTGCTTAGTATGTATTCCTTGTGAATATATTTAATCCAAAAGTTATACTTTTTAAAGAAAAGCTTATGAAGTCTTTTTACCAAAAGGACTTTACCAAATAACTTAATATAAAGAATACTCAAGACTCTTAACTTAAGTAGACAAATCTTTTTCTAATTAAATTTTTTTACATTTGTTGTCAAAATCCTTGGTCCACAACTATAACTTTCTTATAACTAATTTTATCAGTTAAAGTCTACTAATGTAGGAAAAGTATTCTTTTACTTATGAATGAATTTATTTTAGTTTTAACCAATTGAGTTATAAAGTAGTAATGTAAGGTCCCAAGTTTAGATTGACTAAAAAAACTTTAATTGAAGTTTAAAATGATAGCTCAAGGCTTATATTTAATGATTTTGATGATAACTATATAATATTTCAAAATTCATATTGGATTTATTTCTTTATATAGATAACGACAATTTTTTAAGGAAATAGAATCATGGGAAAATTACTTCCTTTCTTGTGGGAACCTTCTTAGTAAACTTCCTTATTAACATCTGGGAGAATCTTACATTTTCAAATAATTAGCTCCGAAAATGTTTTATTCTAATAGAGATGATATTGAAAATCCAAAGTCAACTCAGAGTTAAGATGAAGTGGTGACTAGTTGAAGAAATTAACTATTTAAAGAAGAGCAACAACACTTGTGAAGCAATGATTTGAGCAACATTTATTTTCTTGAGAGTCATATCATTCTTATTGTGCCTTAGAAATTGATATCACTCTATCAACAGAGAAGTTATTACTTGAGATCTTACTTTTGATTTTACATTTTATTTTTCTGTGAGCTTTTAAAAGCTTGTTATACACTTAGAGTGTGGAAAGTTGGAGATCCTTGAAAATATATACTTGTGAGCTTAGAGGCTTGTCAAATATAATACTCGGATTCTTATAGTAAAATACTCAAGTTGGATACTTGGGGACCAGATGTAGGATTGGGTTATAAAGAACTAGTATAAATCAACTGTCCTTCTTCTCTCTCTCTTTAACTTTTAAATTTCTACATTATATTGTATGTGTGTTCTTTTTAGCATGAGGCTCTTTCATTTTATAAAAGGCCCCTTCTGTTTTCAACTTACAAGTGGTTCCCTTTGTTTTTAGCAAGCGTTTTCTATTTTTAAATTGTTTTAATATGATTTATCATTCAGTAGGCTCCTTTCGTTTAAGCAGGGTCTTATCCTATAAAAGGCTCCCATCGCCTAATAAGCTCTTGTCATTTAAAAGACTTTATAGTCTGATAGGCTCCTACTGTTTTTATTCGTTAACTAGGATTTGTTTATTATATAAATTGAAAGAACTTACAAAATTTTTTTTACACACAATTCACCCCTTCTTACGTGTGTTTGCTTTAACATTTGGTATCAGAGCAAGGTTTCAAATTTATTATGTTTTACAACACGTGATAGATAATGGCAAACAACTTGAGAAGCCTTGAAGGACAATCCTTCTCAAACCTTCCTTATTTGAATGGAAACAACTACTCCTATTAGAAAGAGAGAATGATCATCTATCTCAATCGGTAGATATTGAAATCTGGCAAGCTATCAAAGCTGGAACTACACCTCTTGATGCTGACAACATAGAAGTGTGGACTGATGCCGATAAAAGAAATGCACAGCTAAATGCCAAAGCAATACAACATCTAATCTGTGCATTATCTCTAAAAGAGTACGAAAAGATATCGTACTGTTCTACAGCAAAAGAAATGTAGGGCAAGCTTTAAGTTACTTTTGAAGGAACGAATGAGGTAAAGAAATATAGAATAAGTCTTTTAGTGCATCAATACAAGACTATTTACATGAAACAGGGAGAAATAATATACAAATTCTTTAAACGTTTCAATAACGTCATCACTGCCTTGAAAAACTTGGGCAAGATATATCCAAGTAACGAGCTGGTAACAAAAATTTTAAGATCATTATTAAACGAATGGAGACCTAAAGTGACAGCTTTGGAAATCGCAAAAGATCTTGATACAATGTCACTTAACTAGTTAAAAGGAAACTTAATGATTCATGAAGTCGAGCTTAGGCGAGATGAAGGATCCTCATACAGAAGAGGAATGACACCAAAAGCAGTTGACTAATCAAATCCATCAAATGACAATGAAAGTGATACTAAGTTGTAAATAGATGGAGACTGATAAATTCAACTTCATGATCAAAAAATATGTCCGCTTCTACAAAGAGAAGCTCATGAAGAAAAGAGAAGGAAATAAGAAAACTGGAAACAACATGTTCCTATCAAAAGGTAGCAACGGCAATAGCAATACAAAAAATAATCGAATCATATGCTATCACTGCAAGAAGCCTAAACACACAAGACTAAAATTTCCTCTTCTTCAAAAGGACAAGATAGAAAATAGAAAACCCAAAAAGCATGCTATGACTACTACTTGATCAAATGAGGATTTTGATAACTTTGAAGAAGAAGAGCCTGATGAAGTCAGCAACATTTGCTTTCTGGTAGAATAAGGAGATGATAAGGTATATTATTCTGACTCTAATATTGAAATTGACGAATTGAGAGATGCATATCATGACTTATATGATCAGTACAAAAAATTAACAGTGCAGTATGTCAAAAAGGTTGAGAAGTTAAAAAAAATGATGAATCTTGAAAGAATAGGATTAAATTATTATAACAAAAAAACAAAGATTTGTTGTCTAAAGTTACTTCTCTTAAAAATGATAATAAATAAATAGTTTTTGAAAAAGAATGCTGGAACAAAAAAAAATTATTTAGAAAACTCATTACTTAAAAATAACTCTGCTAAGATAAAATAATTAGAAGAGAAAGTTACTACTTTAAAACTCGAAAAGAAAAATGTGCTAAGAAAATTGTTTCTTTGTAAAAGATCTTGCTAATTTTGTTAATGGAAGAAACAATCTTGATGAATTACTTGGAAGTGGTAAATGTGTTTTTGATAAGTTCGGAATAGGATATAATGAAAAAAACAATATCAAGTCATACAAAAACTTCTTTGTTAAATCCAGCAGTAACTATAGCTAAAATAGCAGGAACCTGGTAAGTGGAAAAAATCATAACAACAATCATTCATCTGTTTTATTTGATTATTGTGGTAGACATGGTCATATTAGTCACTCTTGTTACTTTCGAAAAATGAAAAAACCATATAAAATGTATGTTTGGAAACCGAAAGGTCAAACTACTAACATGAAAGGACCCAGAAAGATTTGGGTATCTAAAATTGAGATAATACACTCTGCAGATATGCTTTAAAACAAAGGCAAAGGAGAATCAATGGATAGTTGATAATGGTTGTTTGAGACACATGACAGGTGAAATATCGCATTTCAACTATATTGAAAGGAAAGATGAAGGTAATCTTGTCTTTGTTGATAAAAATAAGGCAAAGGTTACCGGAATTGATAAAATCGGTGATTCTAACTCTGCTTCTATTGATAATGTTCTTTTTTTCATAGATTGAAACATAACTTGCTTAGCATAAGTCAATTATATGATAAAGGTTATATATTTACTTTATATGCATCACATTGTAAAATAACTGACAATCTTAATAATAATATTGTATTCATTGGTCCTAAAATCAGAACATATATTGTGCTCAATTGGAAGATATATCTTCTCAAAGTCACAAGTGCTTTTCTCTCAATAGAAAATGATCAATTTATCTGGCATTGAAGACTTAGACATGCTAGCATGATCGTTTTATCAAAATTGTCAAAAAATGAGTTAGTAAGAGGACTGTTGAATTTGAAATTTGAGAGCAATCAGGTTTGCAAAGCTTATTTAAAAGGAAAATAATTCAAAAGTAGGTTCCCTCATAAAAATATTGTAACTACTAACCAGCCATTTGAACTTGTGCACATGGATTTATTTGGTCCTACTAGGACTCAAAGTTTTGGTGGCAAACATTACGGTTTTGTTATAGTAGATGATTTTTTTAGATTTACATAGGTTTATTTTCTAACAAATAAAGATGATACTTTTGAAGTCTTTGAGAAGTTTTGCAGGAAAGTTCAAACTGAAAAAGGATACTAGGTTAAATCGATTCTAAGCAATTATGAAGGAGAATTTGATAACAAGAAATTTGAAGACTTCTACAACGAAAATGGTATAACTCACAACTTTTCATGCCCAAGGACTCCTCAGTAAAATGGAGTTGTTGAGAGAAAAAAAAGGACTCTCATAGTTATGGCCAAAACAATACTAAACGAAAATGGGGTACCTCATAGTTACTATGCAAAAGCCATGTCAACCGCTTGTTATATACTCAACAAGTGCCTCATAAGACCTATTCTGAAAAAGACCACCTATGAGCTGTGGAAAGGAAGAAAACAAATGTTGCTTACTTTCAAGCATTTGGATACAAGTGTTTCATTTTAAACAATGGAAAAGACAACCTTGGAAAGTTCAATGTGAGATCAAATGAAGCTATGTTTTTAGGCTACAGTATCACTAGTAAATGATTCAAAGTATATAATAAAAGAATAAAGAGGATAAAAGAATTGATACATGTGGAATTTGATGAAGCACTACCTTCAACAATAGCAACTAACTCAGATGATAAAAAGCATCCATTGGTACCTAAAAATACATCAGAGAATCAAACTACTCCTATAATACCTTCATAATCACAAAATCAAGAAGGCCCATCTGAAGCTAGAATAGAGCAGACTTCTTCAATCACTGGGACTTTATGGGTATTTCAAAATAAACTTGAGAAAAATGACAAGATGGTAAAAAAAAAAGCTAAACTTGTAGCTCAAGGTTACAATCAACAGGAAGGTATTGATTTTGATGAAACTTATACAGCTATTGCTAGATTGGAATGGATTAGAATTTTGCTTGCCTTTGCATGTTATAGAAACTTCAAGTTGTTCCAAATGGACATTAAAAGTGCATTCTTAAATGGTTACATTAACAAAGAAATATTTGTTAAGCAACCCCTAGGTTTTGAAGATGAAAACCATCCAGATTATGTGATGAAGTTAACCAAATCTCTATATGATTTAAAGCAGACTCCTTGAGCATGGTATGAGAGGTTAAGTAACTTTCTGCTTGAGAATAATTTTGAAAGAGGAAAGGCTAATAAAACCTTATTTGTAAAGAGAGAGGAGAATGATTTACTCATAGTGTAAATATATGTTGATGATATAATATTTGGTGCTACTAATCTATCCTTCTACAAAGCATTCTTAGCATTAATGCAAGGGGAGTTTGAAATGAGCATGATCAAAGAATTATTATTCTTTCTCGGATTATAAATTAGACAAACAGAAAAGGGAATCTTCATTATCCAAGATAAATACACAAAGGAACTCATCAAGAAATATCATTTGAGAATGCCAAATCGATGGGTTCTCCCTTGTACACTGGAATTAAAACTTGATAAAGATGAAAGCACTTTGAATAAAATCCAAAAGAAATACAACTTCAAGTAGTCAAATGAATCTTTCGATATCTCCACGGAACTATGGATTTTGGACTATGGTATCCAAAAACTAATTCATTTGACATAGTGGGCTATTGTGATATAGATTATGCAGGTAATAAAGTTAATCAAAAAAGCACAATTGATCACTGTCAATTTCTTGAAGGATATTTGGTATCTTGGTCTTGCAAAAAGCAAAATTTCATAACACTTTTAACAACTGAAGCGGAATACATAGCAGCTACTAGCTGTTGTACTCAATTCTTATGGATAAAGCATCAATTATATGATTTTTCTTTAAACTTTTCTCATATTCCTATAATATGTGATAATAATAATGTTATAAATCTTTCTAAAAATCCTATGCATCATTCTAGGAATAAGCATATAGAAATCAATCATCATTTTCTTAGAGATCATATTTTAGAAGGAACCATTGATGTTTTGCATGTTAATACTGAGAATCAAGTAGCTGACATTTTCACACCATCACTTTCTAAAGATAGATTTTGCGTGTTAAAAAAAGAGCTTAGTATATGAAAACTCTCTGATATTATTTTTGTATGAATATTATCTTTTAATTATCTTTGCATTTCATTTAATAGGCTCTTTATATTCTGATTCCTTAGAAACTCTCTCTTAGTTTAGTGGGCTCTTTAGAGTTTAAAAAGCCCTATTTAGTTTAGAAGCCTCTTTTTAGCTTAGTAAGTTTCTTCTAGATTAGAAGGCTGCTCTTCTTTTTAAAAGACTTCTCTTAGGTTGACATTCTAAGTGACATGTTTCCTAAAAATAGGGAGTCATTTATGGCATCGTTTTAGCCTTTTCAAAAATGCGCCCATAGTTTGATAACTCTACGTATACGTATATCAAAAGATATGCAAATGATTACACTTCCTCTTCTGGCCTGTATGTCTACTCATCCTCTCACGAGATCAATGCTTAGGAATCATTTAGTATACCCTAAACAAACTTCTCTCGTCTCTGTCATTCTCATCTGCGTCACTTATTCTCTCAGTACCCTAACTTTCTACATTCTTATTGCCTCTTGTTTTCTCTTTCAAACTTCAGAAAGCCCTTCTATAATGACAAGAAAAAAATCAAAAGGACAAAAGAAAAACCTAACTTTTTCTGATGAAGCTCATATTACTGAACCTTTCTCCTCTAAACCTCAAGAGAAGAAAGTACCAAAAGTGCATTAGATTATAAATGAAAATGATTCAGATGAAGAATCTACTCAGTTAATTAGACAACCATGGACTAGAGAAAGTCTTGCAAAACAAGCTGAGAAAAGTTATGAATAAAAAAAACCAAAGATTTTGAAAAGAAAGAGGAAGAAGAAGTCAGAAAAAGAAAAAGGAAAGAAATAAAGAAAGGCAAAGTGCCTGTAACTAAAGATATTATTGATAAAAAAAGTTGCCTCAAGAAAAGATTTTTCCTAAAGGAAAAAGGGCAAAGAAATAAAGGTAGCTGCAAGGAAAGACATCAATACCACAAAAAATGTTTGAATCAATGGAAGTTGAAATCTGCTTTAAAACAAAATGCAAGAAAAGAAAGGTGGTTGTTAGACAGATCTTGCCACTTATGATGTTTGATGATATAGGTATAGCCATCTCTCCATACTTTGTTGCCATTGGTTAGGAAAATTTTTTGAAATTAGATGAGGCAGTATGCGATGAGCTAGTCAGGATATTCTACACACACATAAAAAAGGAAGAAATTAATGGAAAGCTAGCCATTGTCCCATGGTGCATGAATATGAAAATTTAATTTATGAAGAAATCTTAGGAGATATACTGGAAGTATCTCCTATAGGGAGAATTAATTTTCCTTGTCATAAGTGGGATGTTAATGATCTGAAGTATGTCAAAGTTGTCAAATCTATCTGCCTTTATGCTGAGAATCTTTAAGACGGGAGACCCTAAAGCAGGCAATTAGACTTAATACTACGCTGCCTTGCATCACTTTTAGCTACTTCAATTTTCCCAGGAGTAGCTCAGTTGAAAGGTGCAGCTTGTTGGATACTTATGTGGTGTATAATTTATTAAAAAGGACCAAAATGAATCTTCCAGCTATGATTTAAGGTTCATGGTGGATAAAGGGAATCATAAGAATACCACTTGTTGCCTACCATATGGGGGATTTTCAACCATTATGCAGTTCCTTTGGTAAATTTGAATTAGTATTCTCTGACTAAGTTTCAACCAACCATTCCCTATCAATTTGGATACAAATTACAAAATAATGCCTAAGTAGACAAAAGATCTAAAAGAGTAGCAAAAAATTAGATCCTGCTCCAAACCAACAAACTTTTATTCCTCTTCAGGATGAAAATAGTGTAAACTCCATCAAGAACTGCAAAACATTCAAGCCAATTAAGCACAGATGCGAGAACAAATAGATAGCATGCAAAATCAGCTTCTTAACATACAGATTCTATTGAGAAAAATCTTTAAATCCCTTCATTAACTATGTTGTTATTCTTTGCTGCCTAGCTTCTTCAAACTTGTGATAGTTCCTTCCTCAATTTTCTCTATTATTTTTGATAATGACAAAGGGGGGAGTTTATGTTGATATTTTTTTTTCATATTTTTGCATATATGATGATATATTTCTCAATGCATATTTCTTAATGCTGCCTTGATTGTATATGTAATTGATTTAGCTGTTGAACTTGTGAAAATCTGTGATATATAAACGATAGGTTCCTTTTTTAAGAGATAGGTTCCTTTTAATTATGTTTGAACATATAAAAGTCACAAGTATCTTTCGAAATTATCTATTATATCTTTGAATTTTGAAAAATGTATCTATTATTGCTTGCCATCATCAAAAAGGGGGAGATTATTAGCATAAGACTTATATTTAACGATTTTGATGATAACTATATAATATTTCAAAATTCAATTTGGATTTATTTCCTTGAATAGATAATGGAATTTTTTAAAGAAATAAAATCATGGGAAAATTACTTCCTTTCTTGTAGGAACCTTCTTAGTAAACTTCCTTATTAACATTTGAGAGGATCTTACCTTTCCGAACAATTAGCTTTGGAAATTTTTTGTTCCAACAGAGATGATATTGAAAATATAAAGTCAACTCAAAATTAAGATAAAGCAATGCCTAGTTGAAGAAATTGACTATTTAAAGAAGAGAAAACACTTATGAAACAATGAACATACACAGACTTTCGAAACATTTGAGCAACATCTATCTTCTTGAGAATCATATCATTCTTATTGTGCCTGAGAAAGTGAAATCACTCTATCAACAGAGAAATTGTTACTTAAGATCTTACTTTTGATTTTACATTTTATTTTTTTGTGAGCTTTTAGAAGCTTGTTATACATTTAGAGTGTGCGTTGGAGAACATTGAAAAATAGGTACTTGTGAGTTTGGAGAGGCTTATCAAATTTAGTACTTGGATTCTTATAGTGAAATGCTCAAGTTGGATACTTGGGGACTGTATGTAGACTTGAGTTGTAAGCCAAACTAGTATAAATCAACCGCATCCTTCTTCTCTGTCTCTTTAACTTTTAAATTTCCGCATTATATTGTGTGTGTGTTCTTTTTAGCCAAAGGCTCCTTCACTTTTATAAAGGCTTCTTTTGTTTTCAACTTATAAAAGGTTCCCTTCGTTTTTAATAGGCGCCTTTAATTTTTAAATTGTTTTAACATGATTTATCATTTAGTAAGCTCCTTTCGTTAAGTAGGGTCCTATCTTACAAAAGAATCCTATCGCCTATCACAAACTCTTATCGTTTAAAAGGTTTTATTGTCTGACAGGCTTCTATTGTTTTTATTCATTAACTAGAATTTGTTTATTTTACGAATTGAAAGAACTTGCAAAACTTTTTGACTCATAATTCACCCTCTCTTGCATGTGTTTGATTTATCATAAAATAACCACATTCTTAAAAATAACTAGTTAGAAAGTTAATTAGTACATTTTTCTATAAACTTATAAACGTTTTCACTTCCTTTTTCTTTTTCTTTTCTGATACAAGATTGTGAGATACAACTTCTATATGGGATCTTACAATCTCTACTCCTTGAATCTTTGATGTCCTTATCAAAACTCAATTCGTAATCTAGAATCTTCCCTAATCTTTTGATATGGAATTAAAATAGAAGCCTACCAAAAGTCATCTATTAGTCATAATTCTACTGTCAATGTCACTCTTTGTCCTTACTATCCTAAGTAAACATCGTACTAACAGAGGCTTTTGCTATCATTTGTAACATTACAAGTTCAGATTGATCTAATAAATCTAATTCAAAGTTAAAAGAACCTCATTATTGAAACTAATTAGCTAGGAAGTAGATTAATAGTTTTTTCATAGACTTATAAAGGCTTTCACTTGTTTTTTATCAAAATTCCATGTGGGATCTCATAAGCAGTCTTTGTGAAAACGTCTATAAGTGATGACTAGAACTCTCAAGTATTTGATACACAAACTTCATTTTTCGAAAACTTTGGCAACACTAAATAAGTTTAAGAGCTCCATATAATCAACTAAAATAAGTATAAAAGATTTAGTGGGATTTAAAAAATAATTATGACATTCTCTCAAATTAATATGGACTTTTAATGAAAATTTTAATTTAAGTATGATTTATACGAGAAAAAGTAGGAGGACATCTAAAATAGGTTGAAAAACTTAGAATTGGAACATTTATGTAATTTAAAGCCATAAGAATCAGTAATAGATTTATGGATTAGTAGAATTAGCATACATTTCCATTATTAATATAAAGCAATAATAAGACAAAAGATCACTTTGTTTGATCCCCTTATCACTTTAAAAAGTTAAGTAGGTAAACCATCGATAAGAATAGGATAAGAGATTATAAAGATGCAAACATTTTATATATTGAATAAATTAGGTTAGGATACCAGTTGTTTGAAGAACATAAATTAGGAAATTCTAATTGACAACATCAAAAACTTTCTTAAAATCTAATTTAAGAAAATTTATAATTTTCATTATTTTTGATAGATTGAGGATATTATCTTCAAGTTAAGATAACGATAAATCTAATTCATGTTAAGTAGAACCATATTCTTAAAAAGTTAGCTAGGAATTTGATTGATATTTTTTTTATAGGCTTATAAAGGCTTTTACCGCTTCTTTCTTTTTTGATATGGAATTATGATGTCCACCTCCCATATCGGATCACATAACCTCCCCTCTTAAATTCCTTTATATCTTTATTAAAGCCCGATCTATAATTCCAAAGATCATATCATCTTTTGATTTAGAGTTGGAGTAAGCTTACCAAAAACTACATATTGCTCACTATCCTATCATTAGTGCCACTTTATGCCCTCTTTCTTGTAATATATGCTTTTTCTCTACTACTATTAGTAACACCTAATCTTTTATCATCTTTTGATATAGATTTAGACTAGAAGCCAACTAAGAGTCGCACATTGTTCACTATCCTATTGTTGGTATGCTTTTGCTTTAATACTATTTGTAACACCTAGACTCCATATTGATGCAATAATAACCATAATTATAATTTAAGATGAACTTTTTAGCAGCAAGTTGATTAGCAATATTTTTATAGGCTTTTAAAGGATTTCACCTCTCCTTTCCATTTTAACATAGGATTATGATACTCTCCTCCTATATAAAATCACACAAGTAATCCTTACAGAAATGTCTAAAACTGATGACTAGAATTCCTAAGTTTGATAGGCATGCTTCCTTTATTTAAACCATTAGCAATATTAAGTAAGTTCAAAAGCTCCATATAATTAGCTAAAATAAATATAAAGGTTCTAAAGGGATTTAAAGACAACCCTGACATTCTCCTAAAGTCACATGAATTGCTAATAAAATCCTTAATTAAGGTATGATTTGCATGAGAAACAAATAGGACATCTCTAATAAAAAAAGGTTAAAAAGCTTAGAATTAGAATAATTGGGGGTATGTGAAGCCATGATAATCAATAATAGATTTGTTTATTAGTGGAATTAACATTTCCATTCCTAACACAAAGAGATAAAGAGATAAGAGATCACTTTATCTAATCCCCTTCTCACCTTTAAAAAGTTAAGTAGATTGACCATTAATAAGAATATAATAGCATACCATAAACATGTAACCATTGAATAAACTAATTTAGGAGTCAGTTCCTTGAAGGATATAAATTAGGAAATTCTAGTTAACAATGTTGGAAGCTTTACTAAAATCCATTTTAAGCTTGCATGTTTTGAATTTTAATACACCAGTAATAGTTTTCCATTAATTCCTTAACAATGAGGATATTATCCTTAACACTTTCATAAGGAACAAAAGAAGATTGAGC
>JANQAP020690853.1:0-13164 GCA_026874005.2 Erythroxylum coriaceum | reverse complement strand
CGAACGTGTTGGGGAAGAAGGGCAGCGTGCGAGAGAGAAGCTAGGAGAGTTGTGGGTCGACAGAGAGGACTGATTTTGTGAGGAAGAAGGGGGGCAAAATGTTAGGGTTTCAGAGACGAAGAAGAGAGTGCAGTGGAGGAGGGAGGGATTTTGCTGTCTTTTGTGTTTCGGAGACAGGGACAAGCGTTTCTGTCCTTCAATTTTCGGAGGCACAAAAACACTTGTCCCTGTCCTCCGGGGACGGAGGACAAAATAACGGGGACAGTAACCAAACATGCGATAGAGACAGGATTTTTATGTTTTATCTTCTGTCACCATTAACGGGGACAGGAACCAAACATAACGTAAGTGTTTATTTTTTTAAACCTCCCGTTAGAAATGGAATTGGTTTCTTGCATATCAAGTGTTTATTTTTTAGCTCAAAAAAACTTTAATGATAGGTATGGAATTAGCTTCACGTAAGGAATTGCATTAAAGAATGCCTAGAGTATTTTATAAGGGCCAAGCAATTATATGATGACACTATGTCTAAATGATCATATTGAGCTTTTTAAATGTTTACAAGAAAATACGTGCCCCTCTATCATCCTTTAAGTCCCAAGTAGAAGGAAATTCATGTATGGATTACATTCTAAACCTAGAGGGTATAATACTCAAGGCAAAAATAGGCACAATTTTTATGCACGGTCATCTTAAAAGAACTTACGACCTCCTTCTCATTCATATAGGCATCTTTCTTATTAAAATGGTATGAAACAAACTCACAATCATTATAGGTCTCTTTATAAGCATAAATATTCCATTTATTTCTCATCATTTATATTACTTTACTAATAAAGGAGGTTCAACTTCTACTTTTATAATTTTGTAGCATGTTTGACCCAATTCTCAACCTTTAGATTGTAATGCTCATGATACCATTAATGTTATGAATTCATCAATTATATCTATTACTTTAGATTCAGATGACATTGTTTTGGAGGCTAAGAAAGGTCTAACTAATGTAGAGTATGATTCTCACGAGTTTGTAGTTAATATAAAGTATAAACTATAAGAATCTATCAACTAAACTGAGTCTGTAGTTCGTGTTATTAAATCTTCTACTGCACTTAATATGGAATCCTCATATGTTTTCAGGATTAAGACTAGGAAAAAATCCAAGAGGAATAATTAAGTGTTATCCTTATAATCTCCTAAATCTTAATATGAATTTACTATTTTGACATGTAAAGGGATTTAATAGCCCTAATAACTTGTTAATGATGACTTGAAGGATTTGAACCCTTTTATATTTTATATTTTGAGAACTAAATTGAGACAAAATGGGATAAGCAAGCTAAATTTTCTCAAACACTCTTAACTAATTACTATTAATCATTATTCTCATCATTATGGTATGATTATTATCTCTTTTAATCCCAATAGAGTGAAGGCTCTAAACTCTATAATCACATATTGAATCTTACACTTGACCTAGAATTAATATAAGAAATAAATTGTCTTCATATAAACTCTAATTAAGCAGATATAAAGCTTTAAGCTTGATAAATTAACTTTATTACACCTCTTATGATGTGATTTTTTAAATATAATTTGTATGTTTTATTTTATATTATTCCTAGTATAATTACAATCATATTTTCAAAATTAGTAAATAAAACTTTATTTGGATCTTTAGTTCTCAAAAGTCTACACGAAGTGATGTTTTTCTAAATAATTTGGCCTTATACTTAGTTCCTAATTACTTAGTATAGGCCCATAAGTAAAATGGTCATAAAAGTAATTTTATTTTTTCTTTCTTTAATTTTTAAGTTAGTACATTATGCAAAAGGTGAATTCACTTGATCGAAGAGAGGTAAGCATAAAATAGATTCCAAAAATCATCTAAGTTAAAACCTAAAAGCTTAAGTCTAAACTAAAAGCCTATAAAACCTATGAAATCAAGTCCAAACCACATGCCTACAAACCCTAAAGCTTAAGTTGAGCTCTAGGTACTAATCACTAATTTCCAATAGTTTCTTGCTTCTTTATTAAATCCAAAATCCACTTGAAGCCTTAGGTACTAAGTTACAAATTCTAGACACATTTTTAATCTCTTATCTCATTTTATTTCTTAAGCCTTATAACCTAGCTATAGATATGTCAATTTCATTTCAAATCTTACGACACCACTCTTAGCCGTTTTCCATTTCAGAGGCCTAATATTCATTCTACTTATTTTATTTTATCTTATTTTTAAACTCTAAAATTCAATCTTAATATTTTATTTTTAAGCCCCGAGATCTATATTTAAACATTTCATTTTTATTTCAAGTTCTATGATACAACTTCAAACATTTTCTCCATTTCAAAGTCCTAATATTCATTCGAGGGATTCCATTTCATTTTAGTTTAGTTTTAAGCCCTAATAACTACCTATAGGCATTTTATTATTCATTTAAAGTCTTATGGAACTACTCTAGGCATTTTCTTTAGATTCCTACAGCTAATATTCATTCTAGGCTTTCCATTTATATTTATTTTTATTTTAAGCCCTAAGATGTAACTTTGGTATGTCATTTTAATTTTAAGACCTAATATCTATTCTAGGTATTGTATTTTTTTTCAATCCCTAGCCCTTAGGTAAGACTATAATTAATGTAGAATATAAACTCTAAGAAGACTAAACCAATAGTGAAGAGTGAAAAATCGGTATTCATAAATTCATTTAGCTTTGTCTCTTGATATTCATAAATTCATCATATACATTTCATCAAACACTTTATAGATATAAGAAATTCATCCCTAACTATTAAGAAAAGCAATGGTACGTGGCATTCTTCACTAACAAGAACCCATTCAACCACACCCAGAACCATTAATAGCTGAAATAGACATAGATAACACAAATGACATCAACCAAAACTGACATATACAAAAGCTTCCCTAACAACAAGAAGCAGAAAAATAAAAAACCAAGTGCAAAGACGGAATAACTAACCATGATGGACGATTAACCGGAGACCAAGATGACGGTGATGGTGGACAGAACTAAAGACCACGACGGTGAGGGAAGAGGAAAAAAATTAAAAATTTTAGACAATCGACAGAGGGGGAGGAAAGACTATCAGGGTGGTTTAAACATGATAAGGGAATGATTTCGTTCACCTTCCAATTAAAACAACAACCCTGACATCATTTGAATTTAACTACAAAATGATATTTTTGTAGGTAAATTCCCAACAAAAAATAATTTCGTAGGGAATTTCCCTACGGAATGGTGGTTCCGTAGTAATTTACCTACGGAACTCTATTTTCGTCAGAAAATTATCTACGAAACCTTTTTTTCCATCGGTAAATTTTGTACACATTTTTACAGGGAACCATTCATGCCTATTTTTACGACAACTTTCACTTCGTTAACTTTTGTCGGCAAAGCTTGGTCTCCTCCTTTACCGAAAAATATTTTTTGTCGTAAATTACCTTTTTCCCTACAACTTTAGCTACGGATAGTAATTTTCGTCATTAATTTACTATAGAATTTTTGCCATAGGTAATATTCCATCGGTAATTTGCATTTTTTTAGTGCAAAATTAAAATATACAAAATGAGTAGTTTGAAAAAACAAGTCATATCTGATTCCCCAAACTATGATGCATCCTAAAGAAAATGCAAGTGTTGTAATGTTAAGAAGTGGCAAGGAGGCAAGACCAAAATATAAGGTGCATTCTACACCAAAAGAGATCAAAATGGAGCTAAAAATTTAGTTTCCAACACCTGATTTGGCTGAACGAAAATCTAAGGATGAGTCGCATACTCCTCCCTTAGTTATACCTCCTAATTTTCTAAAAGCATTAAAGGAAAACTAGAGATAGGAGCGTGATGCTTATTTAGATGAGACATTTTCAAAATATAAAGTAAATATTCCTCTTTTTGATAAGGTTAAGTACCTAGATATGCCAAATTTTTGAAGGAACTTTGTATAACGAAACAAGAGAGAGGCAAAAAAAATTGAGAAAATTAAAGTTAATGAAAACACTTCAGCAATGCTAGATCTAAGTGCATCCATAAAGATCATACCTTATTATATTTATTTAACTCTCAATTTAGGAATGCTGGAAAAGATGGGAGTGATAATTCAACTAGCATATAGGTCTACTGTATATCCCAAGGGGTTGGCAAAGGACATTCTTGTGCATGTAAAAGATAAATTAATTTTCCTACTAGCTTTTATGTTTTGGATATAAGAAGTGACCCATCAGTAACAATTTTTTTAGCGAGACAATTTTTAAGACATACAAAATAAAAATTGATGTCCATAACGGTACTTTGACTATGAAATTCAGTAAGGATACTGTGTAGTTTAATATTTATGATTCAATAAAGTATTATGATGATTATTTTTTAGTCGTTGTAATTGATGCTTTGGACTTATTAAAGCAAAACTGGTTTAAGGTTAATAGGAAAGATGATTTGGAGACAACTATAAAGGAAAGACTTTTAATAAAGAAGATACCAATATTTCCCTTAATATTTGTTTATAAGAGTGCATGACAAGTTTGGACAATGATGCACAAGTAAAACAATTTCCTACAGAGCAATATACTGTTTTTTAAAGTTAAACGAATAAATCAAGGAAAATCTTTATCATATTCAAATCTATTTATCATACAATTCAAATTGGTTCATTGTAAGTTTTAGGGGTATCCACATGATAGAGAATCACACACTAAAAGAAAATATATAGATATGAGATGTTTCTACCCTTAAAGGCATAAGTGCTTACAAGTTTCAAACAATTCACCTAATCCTCGTGTACTTCATCAATTAATTGTATATACTTATCTAATAAAGATAAAGGCTAAACACTTAGATAATTAATTGTTTACTTTTAATTAATGTCCTTCATCAATTAATTCCTCAACTCAGCTACTTATTTCCTCATGTATGTCATCAATACACTTTACTTTTAATTCTTTCGATTTGAACTGAAATAAGTAGCTGAGTTGAGGAAGAGGAAGAGCCATCTTCTTGAGGAATAGTAGGTAGTTATTTTGTAGCTAAAATATTGATGTATTGAAATATCCTTGAACTAACAATAGTAGATCTAGGTGGGAAAATTTTGAAGCTCCCATTAGATTGTTATGTGATGATTCCCATCCTAGCTAAATAATTAAGATCCAATGGTTCCATCTCACAAGCAATGTGCATATTAGTATTAGATAAGTTAAGTAAGTACAAGTTTATAACTAGTTGTATGATATATGAACCTAGGATTAATGGTTTGTTTTTATTTTAAATCACAAAACAAAATTGCATAATAAGTTAATACCTTAGGTTTATTACAATATTATGTTCCATACACCATATACAACATAGTTTAACTTTGCCTAATGTCCCTGCATTGTCTCTTCACCCAGAAAAGTTACAGGATAAGAAAAACCATTTCTTGAAAAAGTTAAATGAAATCCCATTTTATTAAGACATGAAACAGATACAATGTTCTTTTTCACAAAGGGTACATAATAGTAATTATCCAAAATTAACTCTAACCCACTAGGAAGATACAAAACATAGGCTCCTATAGGTAATGCAATAACTTTTGCTCCATGTCCCACACATAGGTCCATCTCTACTTTCTTGAGCAGTCTACTATCCCTAAAGCCCTGCATATCAACCATATGTGTGAGTCACATCTGGTATATAATACCCAAATATTATGATCAGAAATAGTATTAAACTTAATAACAAATAGCATACCTGAAGCAAACAGTGGAGCATTCAATGCCTTCCTTTGCTTCAGCGACTCTAGATAGGCTATTTAGTTCTTCTTCCAATGCCCTTCCTTGTTACAATAGAAGTATATTCCCTTTGTTGTATTCTCTTTTGCCTTCTTCTTGGCTACACCTCCCACTGGCTTCTTGGACTTCTTCTTCTCCTTTTGATTCCTCTTACGAGAACCAAAAGTAGAGTCCACTAGCATTATAGTCTTACTATCCTTCCTAACAGTTTGCTCAGCTATTTTGAGTAGATTAATCAGCTCAAGTATCGAGGTGGATATTTCATGAATCCAATGGTTAAGCACAAATTATGAATAACTATCAGTCAAACCATTCAGAATTAAGTCTATACTTAATTCATGATCCATTACAAAACCCAAACTAGCTAATCTCTAAATATATCCATTCATCTTTAGCCCATACTGCAATAGAGACGATCCCTCAGCCATCTTAGAGCAAAAGAGCAATCTCAAGGTCCTTTCGGACTAAGCTTGCTCATCAAATAGTTACCTTAGAAGGTAGACTATGGTATAAGCATCCATTGTCTCATATTGCTTTTATAGTTCTGGTGATATAGAGGCCAGTATAATATAGCTAGCCAGCTCACTATCATTTAGTAGCTTCTTGTAAGGTTTATGATCCTCTTTAGAGGCATCGGTAATAGGGGGATCGGGAAGTGGCTCATGTAGGAAAAATCCTAGTTTCTCATATTTAAGCACAATTCTCAAATTTCGTAGCCAATCTAAGAAGTTTGATCCCGTGAGTTTGTTAGAGTCTAGTAGAGAGCGTAAATTCACATTGGACGAAGACATCATGGCAATTCAATAACTTAGAAGAATGAGAGAGAGCCTTAGAATGTATGTAAATGCATATCAATAAGGAATTTAATCATATGCATTATGGGTCCTACTATTTTATTTGAATCCATAGCTCTCATTAAGAATTCTAGAAAACTTATAGTTTTCATATTGGGTCAATATCTAACATCATTAAAAATGACCTTGGGTTTACGTAATAAGCCACCTTAGGTCAATCAGTAAGTATCATTCATACCAATTGCATTTAGTTATGCAACTATCGACTTATGCCATCAACTATTGATTTAGCACACTCGTTGGGTTATCAAGTCTTGATACGTATACATCTCATGTATACTACCCAACTTTGTGTATATCCACGTTGACCTTCGGTTTGCCTAACAAATCAATGTTTCCAGTGGGGACCCACCCATTAACCCAGAAATCTAGTTTCTATGGTTTGAACATATTTGTGTAGAGCGGGCTTGGGTTTGCCTAACAACCCAACTCTAAAGGAACTCAGGTTCTTGCCATATTAATGGAAGGTGTGTACTCATCAATACTTAGATGGACTTATATATATCTCACATATATATTCATACTATAACTATATGGCATGATTATGGACGCCTCAATTAAATTGAGCCTATGTCCATGACCACCCTATCATGCCTTTTTAACCAACCCTTAAAATGCATCTAATGCATGTAACACATAAAAGAGGTTTAATTTAAGTTATGACTTGACTATGCATCAAAAGTTTGTGATTCGATTTAATTCTTGAACTAATTCAGGTGCTAATGTTAGTCTCGACTAATTCGAATTATGAATGTGATACAATTAGGAACCCTAAAATTCGATTATTTTGAAAAATTTAGTTCTAATACACATGTCTTTTCTAGTCACACTAGAAATGCAATGTTCTACTTGGATTATTTCTAAATTAATCCCTAAGGTTTCCAAAATTCTTGAATATTAATTAGTCATCTAAAACATCCCTAGGTCATCTTAAATTTATCAAGATAATTTTGGCATGAGTAAAAAATATCTTGACGGCCAAATTTATCAAGATAAATGAGTTAACCTACTAGACACCAAAGAGATTGATTCGATGTCTGGAAAGTTTCTAGAACCCTAATTTCAAGAACATGCACTTAACATGCTACTAGCATCAAAATAATACATTTCTTATCTCATAAAAATGTTTCAAGGTCTTATAAATGAAACACATATACATAAACCATCAAACAAGATAGCCCTATCAGCTTTCCAAAAGTTGACTAATGTTGACTTTGACTTGATCTATTAATTGAATCAAGTTCAATTAATTCTCGAAAAATTCCAGAGTCTTATACATTTCTAAATGTGCCTAATAAAAAATTCCAGAATTTAATTCCTAGGAATTCTTTATGAACTAAATGGAATTAGCCAGTACATCATATGTCCACTAACATTTGTCATACACCACCAGCATGCATGTAAAATTAAGAATAAATAATTAATCACTTCAAAAACAGGTGTCCTTCATCTAATACATGTGGTAACATCATATGTGCATTTTCATGAAGGTTATAGAATTTACAAGCATGCATGTTCATCAGATTTCCATAATTTCCCAAAACTTCATACATGCACCAGCTTGAATTTAAAATCGTAATAAATAGCAAATGACGCTCAATTGCAATTTCCTTTGACAGAAACATAATATAACACCTTATAAACATTTATGTGAAATAAAAGTAGGAAAAAAATTTCTAAAAGTTTTACAAAATTTTCAAAATCAGTACATTCATTCTATTTTCCGAAAATTCCCTGAAACCAACATATGAACAGACTGGAAATTAAATCACAATAAAAAAGCAAATGTCATTCAATTGCAATTTTCTTTCATAGAAAAATAATATAAAAATATTTATGTAAAATAAAATCAAAAAAACCATTTTTCTACAATTTATGCGAATTTTTCCAAATCAACATGCATGTTAGTAACAACCCAGCAAACAGTTTGCACATGTTCAATAGATCATCTAATACATACATAAGTAACTCTGATACCACCATAAGGGAGCCATGGGTCCATGTATCTCATGCATGGCTATGCAGCGGAAGCATTGGAATCAAAATTCTAACCCCACGACATCCTTAGAAAATCAAAAATCATATGTATGTAATAGATATAATTAAAAGAACATGTAATTAAAATTGTGTACCTTAAGGACAACTCCTCCTTCTCACTTTTTCTTCTTGTTTGGGTTGTTAAAAACACCAAACACCTTCAATGGCCTCTTAAGAGCACGAAAAGATGTAGAATAACAGTGTGTAATGGTAGTTAGAGCATCGGACAAGATGAATTCAAGTAGATGTTCAATCGAGAGTTAGATTATAATTAAGTTACATGCAATTAAACTCATGCAACAATTGCATAAAATTGTATGAACAAACCTTAAGATCACTCCTCTCAACCTCCAAAACTCTTCTAGACCCTTAGCCCCTTAATGGAGTGTGTTTTTTTGGCTGAATATCATGTGTACATAAGTGAAGAAGTCACTTATGTACCACATGTCATTAAGTGGGTCACGATCATGACTTGCTTAAAATGACATCCATACACAGTTTATTTTTCATTTGATATTTTATGCATGTGACCTTAGGTTTTTGGTTATTTTAAGCACTTGAATTAACTCTTAATCTGAGCATATCATGAATAGTTTCATGCCACTTGAATTAACTCTTAATCTAAGCAAATCATGAAGGGTTTCATGGTGCCAATTTATTATAACCTAAGTAAATTAACACACGAACTCTTGGATAGTTAGTTATCTAACTTATGAACCTTTCCATAGACAATTACCTTGCAATTTGTCCCTTCACCATCCAATACCCCACTTAGTTGAGAGTATGGGCTATGTGTTAACTTCTACTAAACTGACTACGGCACATCTAGTCTAAGTGATGTTAATTCTTGTCATGGGGATCTCATTACTCTATGTGTCATTAAAGACTCTCTTCATGACACATAACTGCTCTGGATAGAGACTCTCGAGTAATGACCCTAATAAGAGGCTGTGGGTATCATCTCCTTCCATTAGGAGTGGTAAATCCTTTATTGGCTACATAATTACCTTTGAATACCAATAGCTGTACCCAGTCACCACCTTATAAGCTACCTATTCTTCAGGCAACAAGGAATGATGTCAAAGCATAGGATCAGAATCCAAGATATCCTTGAGTACCTTAAGTATAAGGATATTTTCACCATTGCTATAATGAGATTAATCACTGACATTTGATAAATCATCCATATGATAATCTCATAGAGGGTCATCCGATATACTTACTACTTTTATTAATTATCTATATGTTAACTCTAAATATCTCATGCTTACAGTTTATAAGATACACTGCTTGATCAAATCAAGGAGTATAACATGTGCTAGTCTATCTGAATTAACAATGTCCTGTCTCATTAATCCTAAGACTAAGGATAATTTAGATACTAAAATAATTGCACATGATAAGAATCTCATTATCATGATCTCATCATGATTTCCTTCATGCTATGTTTTGTATCATAGACTTCATTAATTTGATTTAAGATTGACATCAATTCATAAATAAATGAGCATCACATTAATGAAAATTGTCTTTCTTTTTATTAATCAAAATAAAGTTTGTACAAAAATGCTAAAATTGATTACTCTAACAATCGATTGTCTTTAGAGCACTACTCTAACTATCGATTGCCTTTAGAGCACTATTCTAATACATATGCTTTAACCTTCTCTACTTCAATCCCTCTAGATGAAATAAAATGTTCCAAAATTGTTCCTTCTTTTACCCTGAAATGACATTTTTCAAAATTTAGAATCAGGTTGGTTTCCACACATCTTTTTAAGATTAAACTTAATTTATGAAGACATTCATCAAAAAGAATTTCCATAAACAAAAAAATCATCCATAAAAACTTCAATGATTTGTTTTATATAATCCAAAATAATACTTATCATACATCTTTGGAAGGTACCTATGGCATTACAAGTGTCGAAAGACATTCTTCTATACACAAAAGTTCTAAATAGACAAGTGAAGTTTATTTTCTCTTAGTCTTTAGAGGCAATTGCAATTTGAAAATATTCTAAAAAAACCATCGAGAAGACAGTAAAATGATTTACTTTCTAATCATTCCGACATCTAATCAATAAAGGGAAGGCGAAATGGTCTCTTCAAGTCGCTAAATTTAACTTCTTATATTCGATACTGACTCACCATCCATTTTGGATTCTAGTAGGAACTAAATCCCCCTCCTAAGTTGTGGCAATCGTAATTCTTGTATTTTTTAGCGCCATTTGTATAGGA
Source organism: Erythroxylum coriaceum (assembly GCA_026874005.2). Classification (NCBI taxonomy): domain Eukaryota; kingdom Viridiplantae; phylum Streptophyta; class Magnoliopsida; order Malpighiales; family Erythroxylaceae; genus Erythroxylum; species Erythroxylum coriaceum. Next base: position 2,252 of record JANQAP020690853.1, on the reverse strand, counting down.
CTCTCCCATGCACTATCGAAAATAGGGTAAATTATGCACATTTGAAAAGGTTCCAAAACTTCTTTATTCACTGCCTCCATCATTGTAGGGTTTAGTCGTCTTTGTAGTTGTCTTATGAGGTTGGCTTCATCCTCTAAGAGAATTGTATGCATACAAGTGGAAGGGCCAGTATCTTTGATATCTGTTATTTTCCATACGATAGATGCTTTAAAGTTCTCTAGAACTTCCATTAACTTGTTTTTTTGCGTGAATGCTAACTTACTGAAGATTATGCCTGGTAAATTTTCTCTTTCTCCTAAAAGTACAGATCGTAACTATTTTAGCATTGGTTTTAACTCTTTTTTTTTGTGCTTTCACTATTGAAGGGAGGAGTTAGTCATTACGCATGAGCACGTTTAAGTCCATATATTACACTATCAAAAATTGTTTTACTTATACATTACTGTCCAAAGCTACCTTACACTTTTGTAAACAAAGATTATGGGAAATATCAATATCTTTTGTATTAAAAAAGCTTTCCTTTGTAGTTATCTCCAAATCATCTTTCCTATTACCTTGAACCAGTCATGGGTTAATGAATCCAAAACGTCAATACTAAAGACCAAAAAATCATCATTAAAATACTTCATTAAATCATAAATATTACACTACATGGTATCCTTACTAAATTCCATAGTCAAACTACCATTATAGACATTAATTTTTATTTTGGATGTCTTCAAAAATGGTCTCCCTAACCAAATTACTGATGATTGATCATCATTTTCCATATCTAAGATGTAGAAGTCAGTAAAAAAAGTCAATTTATATTTAACATATACAAGAACATATTGTACCAATCCTTTGGGATATACATTAGATATTTTTGCTAACTAAATTGTAGCTCCCCTTTTTTAATAGTATTAAGTTATGAGTATAATAAATATAATATGGAAAGATATTCATGTATATGCCTAAATCTATCATTGCTTTTTCCACCCTAGATCCTCTAATAGTGTATGGTATAAAGAACGTACCTGGATCCTTACACTTTTTAGGAAGAATTTTTTAAATCACCGTAGATACAATTCTCCCTATTCATATGTTGAGGCAAGTTTTAATCTATTTAAAACCCTCAATATACTGCATGTGCACAGGTCATGGGTGTAGTATATGATGTGTTGTTCCCTTGAGGAGTTGTCGAACTAATTTAATCCTAACTTATCTAAGGCCTAAAGAATTATTAAAATGAAAATAAAAATGAACAGAAAAGTATTTATATGAAGATGATTGATAGAAAATTAATTTGTAGAATTAACACAAACGAAATCGAACATTGACCACTGTCAAATTCAAAATGGGAAATCACATAAGAAAAATTACCAAATTATGAGAAAGGGATTTGTAATACCCTCTATATGGAACCTACAACCACCCACATACTTGGCAATCAAATTCCTGTACAAATAGTCATGACATATATTTCAATTCATTTATAGGGACTGTCATCACACATTTTTCTATTCAATGTTACACATCATGTAATATTATCATTGAAAAGTAGTATTACGTCTTTACATTTACATGTTAATCCAAAAACAAAACATACAATTTCCTTTTCACTTTTACATGTACAATCATCTTAAACCAAAACACATTCCAAACGTACTTTTACTCCTAGTTGCTAGCCTTAGTCCCTGCAGATGTTCCCTGTACATCACTCCTGTGATCTAGACCTACACGAATTAACACTCTTGCCAAGCTGAAAGCTTAGAGGGGAAAACACTTAGTTTGGATGACCACTCATAATAGTCATCTACTAAGCACACATATTCAAAAATATCACAACTCACATACTATAAATTCACATTTATGAACACCACAGAAAATATAAATAGTGATGGCATACTTAATCAAATACATATTGCAACCATGCTTCAATATGTTTTCATATACCATACATTCACCTTTAAAATTCAAACATTGATATTCATCGCTCAATGATACAAATTATTAATTCAAATGCAAATGCTCATCAATACTGATTATTTATGTTGCCATGCTGTATTTCTTTTTTATATCTGTTTACTTTACTTTCTATGTTAGGCCTGCACATTCCTGTGGGTGTGGATAACGGGAGTTGTGGATATCTGAAGGTATCAAACTGTGAATACTCAAAGGTATCAATCTGTGGATACCCGAAGGCATCAAACTATGGATACCTAAAGGCATCAAACTGTGGAGACATTATAGTCTCAAAATGAAGACACCAT
>JANQAP020690665.1:0-13165 GCA_026874005.2 Erythroxylum coriaceum | reverse complement strand
TTAATGTTGGTGACATATTTTTTAAATAATAATAAATTGAAATAAAATAAACATATAAAATAGAATGCATTTTATATGAAAAAATATTTATACGTCATATACAAACTAAGAGTCCTCATCATCGTCACTACCGCTAACATAACTTGAACCTACTAATTTTTTAACCATCATTTTAAGCTTGTTCACTTCTTTTATATTACGATCTAACTTAGTATTTAGTGACTGGTTCTCCTCTTGAAACGCCGTCATATATGCTGGTCGTGACGAAGATGTACCAACAGACTTAGGGTCATACCTAAGACCTTTGATATAGTCCGATCTTGTACCAAGGATATTGTTGCAAATGTCATCAACATTGGGCTGAATCCCCTCAAACAATGACGTCTGCAACAACTTCTGCATCTTGTCCTATAATTTAAAGTACAAAATCGAGTTAACTAAAAAATTATTACTTAGTATTATATAGAAAAATAAATTGTAATATTAATTTGTTTGTACTTACATAATTAGTTTGTGCCTCTTCAGACGTCCAGCCTTGACCTTCCTTGTAGTGTGTTAGCTTGTACAGTGTGATCCTATCACACTCTTATCCTTCGAGTTGTGTTTGGCTCTATTATATGAATTTAAAAAAGTATAACCAATTAGAATTTATTATATTAAGAAATAGAATAATAAATTGAAAACGTTACATTTACAAATTCTTGTTGGATGACAACAAATGATCTGGAGCTGGTGTTATGAGGAGTCTTCATTTTTGCCCTGTTCACCTTGGCTTTCTTACACTTTTCCTAAATTAAGAGAAGTAGTCATGAAATGTATAAACAAAATTAATGGAAGGAAATATGAAGAGAAAAAACCTGAACCTTTGTTGAGGGCCAATAATCACACATTTCACTCAATTGTTCCGGAACATGTCTCGTTACATCTTTATCAAAAGGGAAACACTGGTAATATTTATGAAGTCTATATCGATGATCCTTCACCTTTTGTTTCAACAGTGAATTAATACTACTTGAAACCTCAGGCGTGTCGATATCAACGATATTGAGCTTCATTTGTGAAGAACACGTATAAGTTAAGTTATTATTTTTGTTAAGTAAAATCGCAATACATATAATCAAATGAATTGAAATATTACCGAAAATTTGTTCAAAGCATTTTGGAGCAAGTTGTCTTCCTTCAACTGCCTGACATACTGAAGGGAAAGCAACTCATTCTTCACAACGATGCCCAACTCACTAGTCAATTTTGCAGATTGGATCTTATCCAGCGGGCGACATTGCGTGGGGTCAATGGTCACAGACAACTTGCTGTTCATTGCAACTTTCATCCGTTGCAACTCAACTCCTTTTGTCTTACCTCTACCTCATTTTCTAATGCCAGTATTAGAACCTAAAAACAAAAAATTCATAATAAAAAACACAAAAAAATCATAATAAGAAAAACACAAAAAATTCAGCATTAATGTAAATATGTTTGGTTAACAATAACAGGCCTGAAGATCCCTCATGACTAACAGACGATGTTGATAAAGGTTGTTGCTGATTTTCTTCATTCGATGATGCAATTGTTGGTTGTTCTGTGGGAGGAACTTTTCAGTCGTTACCACCCTCTTTCCTTTGTTTCTACCAGGTGCTATTATAATAAACCTGTGTAAAACGAAATATGAATATAACGTATAATCTTTACTCAAACATCAATTTTCACATGAATATAAGGAGACTAGTAGTCAAATACTAAACATTTGACATAACATTCTTAAAAAAAATAAGTGAAACATTAAAAATATGCATCTAGTTATTGTAAATTAACATAAGTAAAACATCAACAACATAAGATAATTATGAACATAACATTTCAAACAATACAAAAAAATTATTTACATTCAATCATCATGATCAAGATTTTGAAAATCATCATCATTAAATACATTATCATTGGATTCTTCATCACTAATGTATTAGAACAAAGTATCGTCATTGTCATTTAAGTCATACTGAGTATAGTCTTCTTCTGTTTGTAAGACAAGATGGGCTTGGACTTCATATAGTTGAACTATGATGGGCTTGACATTTCTCCTATAGAATGATGATATATCTGCATCTTCTACTGGAATGCCTTCGTTATTGAACTCTAATCCAATATCTTAATAGACTTCATCTGCATCCTCATCCAATTGACCAATATCTCTTTCACAAAAATCAAAGACATTCCTTTGTTGAAACTTTTGAACAACCTTCCAATTACTACCTAATACGGTATCGTTGACGTAAAAAATTTGTTTGACTTGACTTACAAGGACAAACAGATCATTATCGTACTATGTCTTACTAACATTTATGCTAGTAATATGCCCGTTCACTCTCATATTAATTAGGTCAAACCATTTGCATTTAAGCAGAACAACCTTCTTATCCTTGATGTAGTGCAACTCTGTTATTTCAGAGATGACATCGTAGAAGTCAATGATTTCGTCGTCATGACATCCTTCAACAACAACCCCACTATTTTGACTTCTAACTTGATTATCTATATCTTGTATATGAAATCTCACCCCGTTGATAATGCAACCTATGTATTTCTTCCCATAAATGTAAGGCCTAAATGCCAAACTATATAATGCTATTGTTGCTTCTTGCACGTTACGATTATGTAACCATATCATCTGTACGACAAATTGAAAATAAATATGAGGATGAGACATATTCTTATATCATATGCAATCAATATGAAACTTACTCGATTTCTAAACCATGACACAAACTTCTGCTTTTGTCTTTCTTCAAAATTAATGATCCCTTTGCTGCAAATTGTGTCTTTGTGTTCTCTATTTAAAAAAGACAACGAAAGTAAGATCTCAGAGTGAATGAAGAACATTGTAATATGATTGTTTAAATGAAAAAGAATATAGTACTCCATAAATGTATCGACTTTCTCGCAATTGTTCAAAATATACCAATGGGCGATTTCAAATTCGTCTTTATTTAACTCTACATATTTACCCACACTAAATGACCTAACTTTTTGGGAGAAAATAAACAACCCACCATCGTCATGAATATCAAAGTTACGTTCTGGTCTATTAAATCTTGTCTCCACATCAGTTAAGTACATTGGACAAAAAGTCAAGCATTCATTTGCTATATAAGCCTCTGCAATAGACCCCTATAGTGGAGCTCTATTACGTACATAATGCTTAAGAGAGGATAAAAACCTGAACATAAACAATTATAAACTTAGGAATTATTACAAACAAATAACATAGAAAAAACTTTTTGAATTGAATATGAATTATCTTTCAATCGGAAACATCCATCGAAATTGAACCAGTCCATAAAGTTTTGCTTTATATGGTAAGTGAATTGCCAAATGAACCATAAAATTAAAAAACGATGGGGTAAATAATAGTTCAAGCTTACATAGAATCAATGTTATGTCTTTTTCCAATTTATCAAGCTCTTTAACTTTAAGTGTCTTGTAATATAATTGCTTAAAAAACTCTCCCACTTGACTCAAAGTAACAAACACATCCTTCGACAAACACCCGCATATTCCAACAGGAAGTAGTCGTTGCAAAAGTATATGACAATTATGACTTTTCAACCCTGACACTTTTTCCTCTTTAACATTCACACAACGGCCTATATTAGATGCATACCCATCAGAAAATTTGACTAGCTGGAGGAATTGACAGAATGATTATTTTTCACTTTTTGACATGTTGTAACAAGCAGGAGGAATAAAGTATGAGCTATCATCTCTTCTTTTCAAATGCAAATCCTTTCTAATATTCATGTCTTCCAAGTCTAGTCTAACATTATTTGTGTCTTTAGATTTCCCATCAATTCCTATGACAATCCCTAAAATGGACTCACAAATATTTTCTCAATATGCATGACATCAAGATTGTGCCTCAATAGTAATTCCTTCCAATATGGCAAGTTAAAAAATATTCTTTTTTTTGTCCAATTCAGTTCGAGATCATTTCTCTTATGCTTTCTATTACTTGGGTATTTGCCAGGTGTAATGTCACCTAAATGTGATAGTTGGTAAATAATATCATCGCCAGACAATTGCATCGGAACTTTACCCAACTCTATTGTGTCATTAAACATGTTTACTTCTTCGCCATCTATGCCCATATTCCAAATAACGACAATGACCCGTATAACATATTTTACTTTGTGTCCTTTTTGAATATGTTTGATGGTTACAGACAGGACAAGCCATATACCCTTTAGTGTTCCACCTAAACAAATTCTTATAAGCTAGGAAATCATTTATAGTCCACAAAACAGCATCATACATTGTAAATGTATTGTCTTCAACAACATCAAAAGTTTGTAATCCAAATTCCCATAAATCATTTAAGTCCTCAATTAATGGTTGCATGTATAAATCAATGTCCTTACCAAGAGCAGTAGGTCCTGGAATAAGCAAAGACAACAATATAAAAGGCTCCTTCATACGTTTCCATGGAGGTAAATTGTATATGATTAGAATCACCAGTCACATGCTATATGAATATATTACTGAAAGGATTAAATCCATCTGAGGCCATTTAAAGTCGAACATTATGATAATCTTGTCCAAACCTTGGAAACTTTCTATCAAGCTCTTTCCATGCCATTGAGTCTGTTGGATGACGCATAATGTTATCATCAATGTGTTTCTCTTTATCCACCTCATATCTATGGATGTTTTTGTTGACATAAAAAGTCTTTGTAATCGTGGTTTAATAGGAAATTACTGAAGGATTTTATTTGGTATCTTTTTCCCTCTCCTATCATCCACCTGCCACCTTGATGTACTATAAATAGGACACTCCTGAAGATCTTTACTTTCCTTCCATAAAAGAAAATAGTCATACTTACAAATATAATTGAAATATATCCCAATATAAGGTCCCTTAACAGTTTCTTCGTATCATAGTAAAATTTCGGCAACTTGTGTCCAATAGGTAATGCATCGTTCAGTAAGTCAATTAACATGTCAAATGACTTGTTACTCAATTTATTATAAACCTTCAACTGCAACAACTTCACAACAAATGATAGTTGTGAGAAATTAAAGCAGCCCGGATATAATTGTTCTTAAGCAACTTTCAATAACTTCCTAAAATTATCTTCTGTAATACTACCAATTATATTAAGCATTCCTATTTCATTCATAATCTCCATATAATTCTGAAAATCGTCTAACATCTTGTCAATTCCATTATCACCATCATCATTCACATCACAATCATCAACATCATTATTGTAACTGTCATCATAACATGTACCGACACTTCTACTACAACTTGCTTCCTTACGTTCACCATGATAAAGTTATAAAGTATAGAATTTGTCTATGCCTCGGATTAACAAGTGATTATATACCACATATTGACTTTGGAAGTCCACATTTAAGCAATCGATGCATGGACAACGAATACTACATTCATCACATATTTGATCTTTTACAAATTGCATGAAACTCTTAACTCCTTCTACATATTCAGCTGACCATTTTCGATGACACATCCAACTCTTATCCATTTAACTAAATAATAAAGGAAGATAACTGAGTTATTACATGCATTTTTTGTTAAATATTACGTTAAAAAACCTATGTTTAATATTACATGCACTCAACAACATTGTATTAGTTCATACGCATCAATTAAGTAAACAATATACAACAAAATGAAATGACAACCGATATATAAAACAACTAATTAACAAGCTAATTAGTAAGATGATTACTACTGCATCACAATAACAATAATGGTTATTAGTAATTCGCATACCTGAAGATGCCACACGAATTCTGCAGTTTTGGCTCCAATCAAACAGAGGAACACAGAATCTACAAATAAACCCTATACATAATCACCAACTGAATATAAAATTTCTTCTTGATGGTACTATAAAAGCATATTTAAAGCACAACAAAGGATGTTGAACAATTTGATAATTGCTTCTCAATCAATTATCAAGATGAAGATTATATACATTTTATCAATTCTTGTATGGAAAGATGAAATCTAATTCTTAAGGATAAATTCATGGTTTAAGATTAATACAAATTATGACGAACTACTGATGTCTTTAACTACAAGTGTTGTTTCTCACTTCAAATTGAGGAATAAGATAACAGTTCGTGAAAAGTCTCATCTCTCTTTATTCATTTTGGATTCCATTGTTAATTTCTATTATTGTCTTCAATTAAGATATTATTTTTCTGTTTTTATCATTTTGTTTTAAGGACTTAATAAAAATAAATAAATACAGTCAATAATTGGAAAATTAGAAAAATGGGATTTATATATTTGGAAAACAACAGTTGCCGTGACTAGTGGTTAATTTTCATTGGTTAGGTAGCTCAATGGACTTCATTAATGTCTAAAAAAACCAAGTCTTACGGTGATGGAGTGGAGTTGTTGTGGACTTGGTAACTTTAATTCATTTAAGACTATAACTTTATTGATTTCTCAACTAAGAAAATGATATGGGATGTAAAGAATAATCATTAATGCCTTTGTCTCAAATTTAAAAACCCAATAAGAATGCCCTTTTCGTTCTTGATGCAATGCAAATTCATCATGGAAGTAAGTATATGTATGAGATCAAGCAAAACAAACTTGTGGTGCAGTATTCTAAACATTAGCTTAATACACAAGTTAAAATCCTTAGCCTTTTGCATCATTAAAGGGTTAAATTTTCCTAACAAATATTAATGGCTGGTAAAAAAAGTGCTTTTCATTGATATATAGACTATGCTTATTAACATTAATCTAATTTAGAATTAAAAGAAATTAATTGTAACACATTAAATTATTTATAAATGAAATCAGGGTGAGAACATTTAAAATCTATTAATTAATTGATAAATAATTTGATTTATTAGTATAAATGCATTACATTAAATAGAATATGAAAATTAGTTATTCAACTTTCAATCATTTGTAAGTGTTTCATTGATATATAGACTTTGTCTGGATTCCCAAAAAGGGTTCTTACATGTTCGAAGGCACCAATTGAAACAGGTGCGTCCCTCAAATGTATGATTATTCACACACTCTTGCAACAACGTTTTCGCTATAGCTAAACTTGTAGATGATACAGTGAATGAGTCGCTAGATTTAGTATGGAAGATAAGTTCTCCAGATGAACTGTCAGTACAAAATGGTTTACCTAAAACACAATCAATATAGAACTTAGATATTGTTAAATTAGTAAACCGTTAAACGAATCGAAATTAGAGTGACATGCATACATGAATGACCAGACAAAGTTTGTGGAATTGATGAATTTTCCAAAACAACCGATTTCCCTAATCCTTTACAGACCGTTGTGATATCGCTCCCGCCTCCATAGGCTTACATGTCATCTTCGAGATTCAAGGAAGCTTAAAATAACATGTAGTATATACCATCAAATGTAAATATATATAATAGCTTTATAAAAGAAAATGAGATGTACATAATAAGAAAAGTGACATTGTTTAGATAATACTAAACACCTTAAAGTAGAAGATCGGCCATAGAAGGCAAACGATCATTAATGTATGAAGGGGAGATTTTTTCTTCATCATTTATTTTTTTAGTAGGGAAAATTTTGTCACATTCCTCCCAGCAGAATGAATTAGTGCCATTCGGAACTAGTCTCCATGTCGACTTTCCTTAATTAATAATGTTAAGAGGTATATTATACAAATGTTGATTTATAATAAAATGATGATATGTTCAACTCCAATTTCGATAATAAGTGAAAGTAGTCAAGTTCAGCACTTATACATCTTCAATGTGCCTATTGATATGAAAGTTACCTTACTAAATTTTCAAAAATCTATTGTGTAGTTTGTATCATATGCAAAATTTAGAATTTAAAGTCGAATAGACATGACTATGTTCTTGATGTACAGAAATATAGTATTATCTATATTGAGCTATATTACTACTAATGGAAACAAATAAAAGTAAAATACTCTTGAAGGCCTTTCATCAAATAGTTACGAAGCTTTGATGGTGGAAGCGTTAAAGGTCGTTGGGAAGAAGCCAACCCATAAACAAATAACAAAGACAGACAGTAAATTATCTTCAAAATACAATTATAAACACAACTCATACATCAAATGCATAATTAAGAAGTCACAATAAACACCTAAAGGTATAAGTTAAACTTAGCACAACTTCGTTGACGAAGATAGAACAAAAGAATAATATTGATTCCGTTAATAATGGTTCTTCGACGATGTGACCATAATACAGAACCCAAACAGAAAGAGAATTTTGAGAAATGTTGATAGCTTGAATGAGAATGGATTAGCCTTTTATATTTTTGTCTTTGAAAACCTAATACAAAACGATGTCATTTTTTTTGTTTAGGTAAATGATGTCATTTATTATTTACTGTAGTTATTTGGAAGTAGTATTAATTAATTTGCTACGATCTATTGTATTTGATCGAAAAATATCAGATGTAACGACTAATACAAGGTTTGTCGCCAAAGCCCGCGGGTTCATAAATAATTTTAATAAATTTATTTTTCTATTCCAAATAAAACATAATTTGAATTAAAAATTAAATTATTCAATTGAAAATCATTTGCAAATTTAACATTTTGTATGATGTATTAGGAATACCTCATATATATTAATCAATTGAGAAAATTAAGAAAGTAAAGAGATTGCTTTGGTTTTGGGCGACAATGTGGAAATTTGGTAACAAATTGTCTACCAGTTACGACTAAGTATGGTGATTGGTCGCATAAATGGTCTTCTGTGACTAAAATTACATCGTCACAAAAACCCTCGGGTGTTTAAATTAAATGTATCTTTTTATACAAATAATAAGGTTAATGGTATATTAAGGGCTAAAGGGTATATGTTGTCATGTTAGTGATGAATTTGGTTTAAATAAAATGTGGTTTGCAATCCTTATTAATTCAAATCATAAAAAAAGATACAAATTTTTTAAAATTTCCCCACTTTATTTTGTTTATCCACCAAATTTAAAATATAGATTAGTAATTCCCAACAATTAAGCATATCAAGAACAATTTCATATGTAAGTGAAAAAGACAAAATTTTAATATAACAATTGGTAATAGGAAAAACTCATATGTTAATCAATTAAGAAAATTAATAATGTAAGGAAAATGCTTAGGTTTTGGCGACTTGTGTATAATTGGTAGCGAAATTGGAGTGATAGGCGCTAAATGTTCTGATCGTCGGAAAAGAGGTAAAAGGTTTAGTATTGGCGATGATTTATCATTTTGGTAGCAAAATGTTGTACAATTTACAGCACTATTTTATTTTCGTAGCAAACATTTAACATTTGGGGACAAAATGTAGATTCGTCGCCAAATGTACCTATCAGAAAAATTAAACGACGTCGTTTTCCTTGTATCATAGTCGTACGTCACCTTTTCCAAATGTAATCAATAAAGAAACCTAATAAATGAAACTATTTTGGTCAAATTACAGATAGTTTAGCCTTCCTTGCATCTTTTATAAAGAATGCTACTTGGTATTGAGAGTGCATGAAAAGGGTTTTAATAAAGACTAATAAAGAAGAAGAAGAATTTATTTGAAGTTAAGATTTAAATACCTGTTGCCAAATAGTTTTTCATTAAGTTAATTTTGATCCACCTTTGCAATAAGTCTATTATATATAATATATAAGTTACATGCTACAGTATGGAATTTTAATATAATAATTAGATAATTATTATTAAATAAAGTAATATACATTTCATAAGTAAGATGTGAGAAAATTTATATATAATATAATATTTCATAAATCATTATACTAGTTATGATTATTATGTATACATTCATAATACATTAAGTTAATTACCATATATAGCAATTTAATAAAAAATAAATTTCAATATATTACAAAATGTTAATCAATATTAAATATTAATATTATATTTTTTTAAAAATAAAATTTAATATTATTGAAAATGTCTTTAACAACAGTGTCATTCCAAAGATTACTATACGATGTTAATGTGTGTTGATTGTATAACTGTAAAAAAAAATTGCTAAAAAAATTGTCATTTATACTTTTCATTAATCTTTTTTAATATATATGATGATTTCATAACTTTATGTGGTGTCACAAAATTGTTTTATTATTTACAATTTCTATCCTGATTTTTTTTTTAATATTTTAAAAGAATTTAGCATAATTAAAAAATGTAAGAAAAATGTATAATATTGGCGACAGTTATCGAATATGGTAGGTAAATGTGGGCATTTGATGACAAATTGTGATATTGTTACCAAATGTTACAACTGTAAACAAGAATTTAAGGTGAGACGACGTCATTTGTTCAACGACAAATGATGTCGTCCCAACGTCTAAAAAATTAAACCCGAAGCCTCTCCCCCTACCCCGCCTCCTGAGTTCTTTCTTCCTCCTCTCTCCCACGTGATTTTTTACCCCCTTTGTGCTCTCTTCATCCGTTCTTTTTAGAAGTTTCTCTTGTTATCTTGGGTTGTCCTCTATTGTCTCCCTACTGTTGTACTCAACCTGGTAAGTAGTTCTTGGATTTGTTCTGGGTTTTTTTTTCATCTTTCATTTTGTTTGTTAAATGCTATGTTCATCATCAAACTTAGGATTAGTTGTTGAGTTGTTTGCATGGATTGAGATTGTTAATTGTTTAATTTGATATTTCAACATGTTAACGATGGTGAAGAAAAGGAACAGACAGAATGAATGCTTGAAGTTTCGATTGAGTTATGTTATGCTTATAAGGTGTTCGATGAAAGTCCTTTGGGGTTTGAATTGTTCTGTTTTGATAGGGAATGAATCACCTATATCCACACATGCTTTGAACAAAACCTACGCCCCAATTTATTACACATACTCCTCTTAAAATTAGTCCAAAACCTAGAATCTCTTTCTAATGTGCTATAAACATAAACTCTACAAAGTTTTAATATCTTATGTATACATAATTTCATCAATCTATCTAATGAGTAACCCATCTTAGATTATGTTATGTTATGCTTATGTATACATAATTTCATCAATCCATCTAATGAGCACAGGCATACATGTTATATGAAACAAAAAGATTGATGAGTATTTATAGGTACCATACGTTATAATATTTACTTTTATTCCAAAATATCTTTATTTAGATATTTTATGAATAATATCTAGATTACTCCAATAATCTTCAAGTTGATAATTGATTGAGAAGCAATTAATCTTCACACCATCTTGTCATTGTTATATTGCTTACATTTCTTTTAAGACATACAAGGATAAATGCCAAATAAACTTGTCACTTTTGATTATTTTTTCCATAAAATTTTATATAATCCTTGCTCAATTCTTAAATGTATACATCTATAAAAATATACTTCTTGAATCTATACATCTATAGGTTAAAATGATTGTTTGGTGTATGAAAAATCTCTTCACTTTTAAAATACTTTATCAAACTGAAATTACATAGGTTTTTTTAAGGTAATATTAAACGAAAAATGAATGTAATAACTCAGTTATCTTCTTTTATTGTATAGCTAAATGGACAAGAGTTGGATGTGTCATCGAAAATGGTCAACTGAATACGTAGAAGGAGTTAAGAGTTTCAAGCAATTTGTAAAAGATCAAATGGGTGATGAATGTAATATTCGTTGTCTATGCATCGATTGCTTAAACGTCGACTTCCAAAGTCAAGATGTGGTATATAATCACTTGTTGATCCGAGGAATAGACAAATTCTATACTCCATGACTTTATCATGGTGAACGTAAGGGAGCAAGTTGTAATAGAAGTGGTGGTACATGTTATGATGACATTTACAATAATGATGTTGATGATTGTGATGTAAATGATGATGGTGATGATGGGATTGACAAGATGTTAGACGATTGTCGGAATTATATGGAGACTATGAATGAAACAGGAATGCCTAACATAATTGGTAATATTATAGAAGATAATTTTGGGAAGTTATTGAAAGTTGCTCAAGAACAATTATATCTGGGGTGCTCTGTTTTCTCCCAACTCTCTTTTGTTGTGAAGTTATTGCATTTGAAGGTTTATAATAAATAGCGTAACAAGTCCTTTGACATGTTAATTAACTTACTGAATGATGCATTACCTATTGGACACAAGTTGCCGAAATCTTACTATGGTGCGAAGAAGCTGATAAGGGACCTTAAGTTGGCATATATTTCAATTCATACTTGTAAGCATATCTGTGTTTTTTTTTGAAGGAAAATCTTCAGGAGTGTCTTATTTGTGGTACATCAAGGTGGCAGGTGGATGATGGGAAAGGAAAAAGATACCGAATAAAATCCTTCGATAATTTCCTATTAAACCACGATTACAAAGACTTTTTATGTCAACAAAAACAACCATAGATATAAGGTGGCATAAAGAGAAACACATTGATGATAACATTATGTATCATCCAGCATACTCAATAGTGGAAAGAGCTTGATAGAAAGTTTCCATAGTTTGGACAAGATTGTCGTAATGTTCAACTTGGATTGGCCTTAGATGGATTTAATCCTTTCAGTAATATGAGTAATTCATATAGCATGTGGCCGATGATTCTAGTACCATACAATTTACCTCCATGAAAGTGTATGAAGGAGCCTTTTATGTTATTTTCTTTGCTTATTCCAGGACCTACTACTCCTAGTAAGGACATCGATGTATACATGCAATCATTAATTGATGACTTAAATGATCTATGAGAATTTGGATTACAAAATTTTGATGTTGTTGAAGGCAGAACATTTATAATGCATGCTGTTGGTTTTTGGACTATAAATGATTTCCCAACTTATGGGAATTTGTCTGGGTGGAGCACTAAAGGGTAGATGGCTTGTCCTATGTGTAACCATCAAACATATTAATAAAGGATACGAAGTAAAATATGTTATATGAGTCATCGTCGTTATTTGGAACATAGGCATAGATGGCAAAGAAGTAAATAGATTAATGGCACAGTAGAGATAGGTGAAGCTCCGATGCAGTTGTCTGATGATGTTATTATTTACCAGCTGTCACATTTAGGTGTTTGACATTACACCTGGCAAACACCCAAGTAATAGAAAGTGTTGGCCCCCTAATTTTTTTTCTTGATGAATAAGCATGATTTAAATTAATTATGAGATCTTTATGGATTTATGTTGTGGAGTTAATCA
>JANQAP020690368.1:0-13165 GCA_026874005.2 Erythroxylum coriaceum | reverse complement strand
ATATTGGTGTGGGTTTGTAGGCACATTTCTTAAGAAGAAATTGGTTTATTTTGGTCTGGATTGTGATAAAAAAATTTTATGGACCACATATTATATCTATGATGTAATAGAATTTTTAAGGTAATAAAATAAGAAAAACATTATGTTTATCTTTTCTTGAACATAGAACTAATTTATCCTATTATACATTGCTATTGAGTTCAATTATAGAGATAGACTAACATTTTGAGTATGTAAACGTATTGACGAATAAAGTAACAATAGGGTTTACCTTTATTGTCTTGGAATGTTGGTATAGGGAATGACATCCTAGATTATCATTTATAGTAGGATAATGTTTATTTGCTTTATGCACCTCGAATTATTTGTTATAGTTTGTTCATGTTTATATATTGTTGTTAATGTACATGACTTATAGTAAGTGTAGATTGAGATTTAAATGAATCTTTACAATTAGGTGATGTCAGGTGACTTCAACTCGATGTGCCATCTATACCTACCTTTTGTAACTAAACTTTGAATTAAAAGACACTTTTGATCACAAGTTTTAGGCATGGATTTTTCTATTATATATATATATAGATATATAGATATTACATTTTATTGGTAATTAGGCTAGTGAAAAATAAATTTTTATACTTATATTTTATTGAACATGAATTTATCTTATATTGATTAAACTTCTTTGTATATAGTTTGGTACTAACTTGTGTTACAAAGCATGATCTCAAACAAAACGTATTAATCTTGAATGCAATAAAAGATTAAAGAAAGTTATGAATGCTATCAGAAACACGTTCCTTTAATATAAATGACAATAAAGAGTGAGAAGTTTATAAAAAAAATGAAACTGTCTAAAATCTAAACACCACTAAGGACTTTTTTGGCTATTCAAATACAAAATTATATATTTCTAAAGTCCGTCCAAGTAACAAATTAGGTCAATTATGAATAAGAATGATTGCCCCTCCACAATGCACTTCATCATTAATAGAAATATATAATTAACATCAGCTTAATATATTAGATCTAAGAGCCAAAATGTAGGAAGATGATTAGGTGATGAGATATGCCTGTGAATTTCTTCAAAAAGCTAGATATTGGCTTTAACTTTACAAGGAAGCATGATAAAATCCGTAGGATAATGCTCATCATTACTGCTAACTTTCAATGATCTATTGTTTGAGAATAATGTTTGTAAGATAATGCAATGGTTGCCTATACAATTACTAATAGATTTTCTTAATCTCATCTATGAAAAAAATGGAGTCACAAAATGACTTTGAGTTGGAACTATGATGGATCTCATATATTCTTAATACATTTATGCCCTTTTGATTACCAAATATAAAAAGTATAAAAGGTACATTTTTTCCTAAGTGGAAAAATAAATAACACATTTGAATATAATTTGGATTTAATTAAAGGAGGAGTTTTTACCATTTCATGTTAAATCTTGGACAAATCTTTCATCTAAGCTAATTTTTGAAGACATTAGGAGCATAGAATTGTTGATATTGTTAGTTATGGGTGTCCTTGAATTGGGCAACTCTCTCTTTGGGACTTTAAATTTGAGGGTTCCACTCATCTGCCTTTGATTGAACATGACTTAATGTTAAAAAACCATGTAATAATACACACATTACTAAGGCTCATTATATCCAATATACCACCACAAATTTAAAATTTAAGACCTATTCGTTTTCATTTATACTTTTAGTTTTTTGTTTTTATTTTGAAGTTTTAAGAAAACACCTATTTGTTTGAGTTTTTTATTTCTACTTTTGGTTTTGGTTTTTTCAAGTTATTAAAAATTATGAGAACCACAAAAGTGCTTTTTTGTTCTTTATAATTTGATTTACTATTCAATAAATATATATTAATTATTAATAATTCTTATGAATAATTTAATGTAATATTATATTTAATTAATTAAACTTAATGGTTAATAAAGTTTATAAACAATTTAATTTTATTTAATTTTTATAATTAAAATAAATAAATATAATTAAAATTTAATATATCTTTAAAATATATAAATTTTAAATAAATTTTGATTAATAATTAAAATTTATTTAAAATAGATATTAAACATTAAATTATTTATTTTAACAAAATAAAATAATTTTATTGATAATTTATTAGTAAATATTATATAACTGATTAAAATAAATTTAATTAATAAAAAAATTAATTTTAGGCGAGGGTCAAACTTTTACCCACAAACCTCAGATATAACTTTCTAGGTGAGGGTCAAACTTTACCCATCATTATTTCAATGCAATTGAATGGGTAACAAGAGAGCAGGGTGGTAGCAATTGTTAAGAAGCAGATGAAAGCCATGGGAAGGCAAATATACAAAATTCAAGGTATTGACCCAAACATTGTTATGCATTGAATAAACCTTAAAGAAGGAAGTCTAGTGTTGAGGCAATGTCAACGCAAGTTGAACCCTCAAATGAAGGAAGTAATGACGCTCTTAGGCGCGAGTATGATATACCCAATATCTGATAGTGAATGGATCAATCTAGTGCAATACGTACTGAAGAAGGGTAGAATGATTGTTATCAAGAGTGAAAGTAGAGAGCTAACTTCGACAAGAACAATCATAAGATGGAGAGTTTGCATAGACTATGGAAAACTTAACAAGGTGACTAAAAAGGCTCACTTCCCTCTCCCATTCATAGATCAAATGATCAAGAAAGTGGCTACTCACTCATTCTATTGCTTCCTAGATGGTTACTCTGGGTACAATAAGATATTCATCTATCCTAAAGACCAAGAAAAGACCACTTTTATATGTCCTTATGGTACATTTGCATATAGATGAATGCCCTTTGAGTTATGCAATTCTCCAGCTACATTTCAATGCTATATGATGTCTATCTTATATGATTGAGGACATAACGAAAGATTTTATAGACAATTTTTCAGTCTTTAGAGACTCTTTTGAGTATGCCTAACTAATTTGGGCAGCGTACTCCAAGGATGTGAAGAATCACATCTAGTGTTAAAATGGAAGAAGTGCCACTTTATGGTACGTGAGGGAGTAGTGTTAGGACATAAAATATTGCACCAAGGAAATGAAATGAACAGAGAAGAGATGGAGGTCATGGAGAAGCTTCCACCACCCACTAATGTCAAACGTGTGAGAGGATTCCTAGGTCATGCAAGATTCTACGATCGCATTATCAAGGACTTCTTATAGATAGCAAGACTTATAACAAACCATTTAGTTAAGGATGTGCCTTTTTTATGATAATTGTTTATCTGCATTTGATTAATTCAAGAAGGCACTAACATTTGGCATCGATCTTAATGTCACTTGATTAGAT
The DNA here is from genome assembly GCA_026874005.2 of Erythroxylum coriaceum. Classification (NCBI taxonomy): domain Eukaryota; kingdom Viridiplantae; phylum Streptophyta; class Magnoliopsida; order Malpighiales; family Erythroxylaceae; genus Erythroxylum; species Erythroxylum coriaceum. Next base: position 9,830 of record JANQAP020690368.1, on the reverse strand, counting down.
GCTCCCATTCGAAGTCATGTGTAATGCTAGCGATCAAGCTGTGGATTGCATGTTGGGATAAAGGAAGGATAAAAAGTTACATACGATATACTACATATGCAAGACATTCATTGAGCCAAAACTAAACTACACCACCATTAAAAAATATTTACTAGCGGTGATGTATGCATGTGAAAAGTTTTGAATATTAATTATATTGGCCACATCTGTTTAAAGATGCTTAGGCATTCATGGCACAGTGCAAGAGGTGTCAAATAGTGGGCAACATCTCGAAAAGAGATGAGATGTTGTTATCCAACAACTTCGAAGTCGAAGTCTTCAATGTGTGAAGGCTTAACCTTATAGGTCCTTTCCCATCCTTTATAGGGAACACATACATTTTGGTAGGAGTGGACTATGTATTAAGATGGGCCAAAGTTGTGCAACTTCAAAAAATGATGGAAACTTTATTAAACGGTTATTTAACTGATTCAGAGTGCCAAGGACAATTATAAGCGATAGAGGAGCACACTTTTGCAATAAATATTTTGATGCCCTCCTTAAACAAAATGGAGTCCACCATCATGTTGCCACACTATACCACCTGCAAACAAGTGGCCAAGTGGAGGCTGTAAATTGTGAAGTCAAACAGATACTAGAGAAGATGGTGATTGTTTTAAGAAAGGATTGGGCATTAAATTTTGATGATGCCTTATGGGCTTATCAGACTTCGTTCAAAACTCCAATTGGGACGAATCATTCAGATTTATGTACGGTAAGGCTTATCATTTGCTTGTGGAAATCGAGTACAGAGTATAGTGGGCAATGAAAGCTTTAAATTTTGATTAGAAGTGAGCGGGTGATAGAAGACTCTTGGAACTGAATGAACTTGAGGAGTTTCGCTTTAGCGTATATGAGAATGCCAAACTCTATAAGAAGAAGGCGAAGAGATGGCATTATTCTGATATCAAGAAGAAGGAGTTCAAAGTGGGAGATGCGGTGTTGTTTTCCAATTTAAGGTTGAAGTTATTTCCCAAAAAGCTCAAATCATGTCGGAGTAGACCTTTTACAGTCACTGAAGTATTCATATATGGAGCTGTCAAATTAGAAAATTCAAAAAAGGAAACCTTTAAAGTAAACGAGCATCATTGCAAACTATATCTTAAAAGAGTGTTCTCCAAAGAATAGGAAATAATTTCTTTCCTTTTGAATAATTAAAAAATGTTTCCAATGATGAAGGTCAAGCTAATGACTGTAACTTAGCATGTTTAGTAGTTATTATCATGTTTCAATAGTCAGGTTTGTTTTCAATTCTAGAATTAGCTTTTTCTTTTTCTTACATTGATTTAGGATGGTGTGGGTGGCTCAAATATGTGGTGTTGATGATAATATAAGCTAGGGAAGAAAACTCGAAGGATTCATGAACAAAAAAGGAAAAACAAGAAAAGAGTAAAAAAAATTACAGTGACATGATTGTGAATGGGTTAGAATCTTTTTGTCATGATCAAGACTGTGACTAGTTTATAGGCCCACTGTTATGGTTACAATTGTGACTCAATTCATACACCCACTGTCACAATCGTATCGGGACCTAGTTCATATGCCCACTGTCATGATCATGACAAATGTCTTGGACTACCGAAGAAGTAAGGAAATTTCAAGCTTCTTGTCCCATTTTACCCCTCTTTCTTCCTCCCTAACCCTTATATTCACTCTTCCCCTCATTTTTCTCACATTCACTTCTCTCTCACGGTTTAGCTCTCATAAAATTCTCTCACTTCTCTCTACACTCATTTTTGGTCTTCTGTATTTCTCTTACATCTTTTACCCACAATCTGCCCCCTTTACCCATATTTTATATTTTACACACAATTCTTACAATCTTTGTGGTGATTTCCTTAAGGTTTGGTGTGATTGTATTCACTAATGTTTTTGGGTAGTGTTAGTGTGTTTTGCTATGTTTTTGATCAATTTTTACAAATTTACACATTCAAAATGGGACCAAGAGTCAAACAGACCATCAAAGGCACACAACCTAAGGGAAAGCTGCAAGTGTTGTGGCACGATGCACAGAATAGAGCGTCAGAATTCAAAACAACTTTCTCGATATATTTGGAAGAAGAAGGTATTCGTTTCCAAAGTACTCATTCTAGAAATGTATGTGAGCCTGGTATTTTGCCTTTGATATCTTGGATCTAGTGTTCAAAGAAAAGTTTAAAAATTTAGGCAGAAAAATTCAATGGGATAAGTTTATTAATTTTACCTTTGTTGTGATTAGGAATTGACCCTTTAATTTTTTTTACTTCTTTTCAATTTGAATTGATTAACCCTACCAAATTTTGGTTTCAATTGCAGGGTAAACCATACCAATTGAATTATGAGATTAAATTAGTAGATTCCCAAAATCGAACATTGTTTATCAACATGATAACTTTCATGCCAAGAGGTATTGGACTCAATTGATTGGGTTGGATGAATTTAATGTTAAGAATGCCCATAACAATATTACTTGGAGTCCTGAACATTTGTTACCTCATAAATTTATGTGTCGAACCGTTTTTGATAAAGTCGAAAGTAACAAGTGTTCAGTGAAAGAATTATTTATTTTGTGGTGTATGGACAATGATATTAAAGTTTGTACAACCACACACATTTTTAATACCATTATTGCTACTCTTAAAAAGAGAAGCAGTAATCTTGGCATGGGTTATCTGGTTACTGCAATTACTAATTACTATGGTGTTAATGTTGATAGACTAACTGTTATTTTGCCTGAGTTTCTTAATCAGCATCATCTAAGGAGGGTTGAGATCATAGAGGTCCAACATATGGAACTTCAAGATGTCAGCTCTAAAACACATGTGAAGCATAAAATAGGGCTGGCTAGTTCAAGCTTAGCACCACCTCAACAACAAGTTAAAGATTCAACCAGTGAGGAGATTGAGGATGAGGAAGCTGCAGGATGGGAGAAGGTGTTTAATGTGGTTTTAGACAATAACAAATTGTTGAAGGAGATGGCGCAAGAACAATGATGACAATGCCACGATTTCAAGAGAATCTATAAATACTTCTCTACTCAAGGAACTCAAATCCCATCTCTGACACCATCACCACCTTAGTCACCATAATAGGATTATGCTCTAACTCTTTTTTTCTTTTTTGTTGTTTTTTTGTCAAATTTTATTTTCCTCTATGTGTTGTTATTTCTCCTCACATTAAAGACAATGTGTTGTACAAGTGTGGGGAGGTATGCATTGTTATTGTCATGATGAGTTTGAATTTTGCATGTCATATTGTTAGTTTTTGCTTAGGTTGATATGGTGTGTAGCATAAGTGTGAATTGTGTGAATGTGTCAATGGTTATAACTTGATGAACGTAGTTTAAATTTGAAAATAATCATTGAAATTTGTAAAGATATATTAGCTTGTGAAATTTGTGTTCTAAGTGTCTTTAGATAAATATGCATGTTAACTAGGATATGATGTCAGTTTGTTCACCTCAAGAATTTTGTTACGTAGATTGATAATTATAAGTTCATTGAATAATTAGCATCATTAGTAATCTTTTATGAGGATAATTAGCTAAAAAGAAATGAGGTAGGCTACGTCAAATATGAAAAAAATGTGTCTTAAGTAAATAACTATTTCACTGACCTTCAGGTTATGCATAGAGCTAGCATCTAGTTGAGAATGTGATATAGCTGAGTAAACATTCATGACAAAATGTTTGTCTTCGCGTCAAAACGCTAGAATGACATTCCAACTAAGCTAGTTAATAAGACATGACCTAGTTGAGTAACTATAGGATATTCACAACAAAGTGTTTGCTTTCGCTTCAAAAGACTAGGTTAACATTAAAGAAACAAATTGGTGTTTCGATAAATAATTCCTACTGATCTTCAAAAATAGCAAGAATTTTCATGAAAAGTTACTTAGTGATAGTTGCAATTTTGATTGACTAGTAATTATCAATGTGTGTGTGCAAGTGCTTTAGGTGAATGAATATGAAGTTAATTCCTTGATTAGTATGTATAGTCAATCCAAAGTGCTTAGCCATAAATTGCATAGGTTAATATTTTGGAACAACTTGAGTGGTTATTGTTTGAGGTTAAAATGGTTTCATGAAGTTAGATGCCAATGTATCATTAGTACCTGTGCATGAATGTATGTGTTATTATTTGGTTTGTTTGAGTTTGCTTTTGTTTTTATTTTTGTTTTCTCTTAAGGATAAGCAAAAGTTTAAAGTGTGGGCGTGTTGATAGTTGTAGTTTATATTATATTTTGGTAGGTGTTTTAGTCTGCTTATAAGTGTTGATTAGATGATTATCGCATATTTAGGCTTAGAATTATGTTAATGTGATTGTTTGTTTATGTTTTTAAGTGTTATGTGGTTTAGGACATGATGTTGGTCCTTAATCTTGTGTTCTTGAGGTGTTTTAATATGTTTGATACTATCTGAAGCTAGATAAATAAAGATTGAAGGAAGTTAGAGCAATCGTGAAATGAGTGTCATGGTCGTGATCCCTCCCCAGGGTTACGATCATGACTGGAGTGTCAAAGTCATGACAAAAGAGTTTTATACTGGGTCAAAACCATGACATCCATGTCGCAATCATGATAGAAGATATTTATACTGTGTTATGATCATGGCAGATACTCGCCAAACAAGGGGTTTTGATTTATTTTCATGTTTGAAGGGTATTTTTGGACAATGCAACCTGGGTAAGACCTAAAATTTAACCTTAAGTTATACATTAACTATTTAAGAACATAATGAGATCAAAAGACACCTAGTTCCATCTTACCAAATTGAAAAAGAAGTAAGGAAGCATTCGAAAAGAGAAAGAGGAGCAACAGCTGTCTAATTAACTCCAAACCAGTCCAATCAAGTTCTTCTCTCTTTCTTTTGTTATTTTTCCTTTATCTTGATTTAGGAACTGGGATTGAGAATGCTGTACATATTAATTATGTTCTAATTTCATATTAGGGCTTATTTTTTGACTCATTTTTTGACTTGATTATTTTTTATTTCAATAAAATATTTTGGGTGTTGTGATATTTGTGTTTCCCTATACTTTAATAATAAATTGAGAGAATGAGTCAATAGCAATCTAAATAGGATGCATAATGAGAGTTAATAGCCTAATAAGTCTCATAAATATCAAATCAATAATCATATAAAGAGAGATCCTTTGTGAGAACCCGATTATCTAATAGATTGCTTAAGAACTAGTTGAAAACGTTAGGCTATTTTTTTTAATCGAGAGATTGCACATCTATAATTTCATAATCATTTAGGGATTATTAATTAGGGTTAAATGATTAGGCTTTAAGAGACAGAAATCAACCCTTCAGAAAACTAGGATTTATGTCGATTGAATAAAAAGTTATTAAGGTAGCAAAATGACGATATAATGAATCCTATACTTTCATAATTGATCATTCTTATTTTATTGTGCCAACTAAATTGTTAAGTGGTTAAGTGCTTAATTTCATTTAATTGTTTTAGTTTTTGAACTTTATTTCCACTCAACTCATATTTGATTGCTTAATTTTTTGATTATTTTTGTTTTCAATTAAATCACATTTTAAAACCTTAGATAAAGTTAGGTTCATTTAGTTTTATCTAATTCCTGGTGAGATCAATACCTCAATTATTACAAGTTTATGATCTGTATACTTGTAGATATTAAGGATTTTACATTAGATAATACTTGCTCAATAAATCCCATCACAAAGCATGTAAGATTAGTTTTCAGTAAGGATAGGGAGTTTCATAATTGGATGAAATTAGCGTTATATTATTTGGATCGCCGGTATTTCAAAATGAGTAATAAACCATCCTTTAATTATACTTGGGACGTTAAGAAAAGAAGGAAAGATGAAACTAGCGAAGGCAGAGTACCACAGGAGTAGGAACACTCAATGCTTCATTTCCATGTGAGACATTAGTCAAAAGTTATGAAATTCTTCGAAATAGGGGTTTTGAACCTAATAGGCTTCTCTAACCATATACCACTGATCAAATTGTTTTAGTTCAAGAACTTCTTGAATTAGTTAATAATGCAGGGATCACCTAATTTTTTAATATTTATAAAGGTTTATATATTGAATTGGCTCTATAATTTTTGATAACATTGAAATTCAATAGATTTATTGGGTGGGATGAGCTAAATGGTATTATGATTTGAATAGGTGGTCTGAATTTTATGATGTTAATGGAGCAATTTAGTTTGAACTATAGGTTTTACTATCATGAATATTTAGAAATATTTCAATATCAATGTTTTATAATTTACTTCCCTAAAGACATACATACATTTATGGAATTTTAATATAAAATCTTAGATGAAATTTATGATTAAAATCATACAAAAACTAAGGTTTTGTATAGTAAATCACCATTCCTATTTTTTTGTGACTTTTTGTGATTTTTTTCCACTTGGTGCTTTGTTGAGCATCACCATTGCAATTTAATATTTTTTTACAAGTTATTTAGATCTGATGGCAATGACAAAAAAGGGTGCAATATGCAAAGGGTCTTACATCATATGCCAAGCAAAAACCTAAGGTTGTTTGATAGGCTTCCTCAGAGGAGCATTATATATCTAATGCCTAACCTTGACATTAAATCCATAAGGAGTTTCAGGTTAATTAAAGTGGTTAAGGGATAATATGGTCTAACTGGTGCAGAAGATGTTGAGATCAATGATGATGAAAGGATGGAAGATGGGATCAATAGGATTAACAATCAAGCATCATAGCACTGTAAAAACGAGACATCGTCAAACAACATTTGTCTACCACCTTTATAAAAAATTTTAGAGGATCTAAAAAAGGATAAAATGTGCATCATTTAGGAGTTACAAAGCATATACATACATTAAAAGGGATTCAAAAACTCTAGGAAGATTAAGACAAATAGTTGGAGTGGATGTAAGAAGCTATAAGTGGTTATTTTACCAATGTTAGATATAAGTCGTGACCACAACCTTTGTTTATCTCTATATGAGAAGGATGAGGAACAAGATACTAATCCTAATCATAGTAGTAAAAAATGATTATGTTGGATTTTATGTTCTCCTTTGTTATAGTTTCTTTTGATTTCATTATTGCATGTAAAGACATCATTGGTCTTCATATCAGATTTTATATAGGGTGCATTATAGATTAAGATTTAAAAAAGAATGCAATAGTTTCCTTTAATATTGAGATTGATCTTGCATTAAAGGAAAAAATCAAACTCCTTTAATAAATTTTAGTTCATCAATTCATCTGATATAAACAATTAGATAAATACACCTTAATTGTATTATACTATTCACTAATTTCATGTTGGTTGCAACACCTAAATTATTTTAGAATGGTCATTGACTTCATATTGAGTTTTAGTGGATTTATGAAGAATTCAATATAAAGTATATACTTCATATTCCAAATGAATGATAAAATAGAAATTCTCCATTTGATCATCTAAAAAGAAAATCTATCAATATGTTTAAAATACTCCTACAACCAATATAGAAATAGTTAAGGTTAATTGGTATTAGATGTAAAAGAGTGGTTCATAAATTGTATATTTATAAATAAAATTTAGTGAAGAAAATTGTAGAGAAGAACTTTATCATTGACATTTTACTTTGTTCCCGATGACTAGATAGCAAAATTATATTTTTGGAAGAAAAATTTGAGGAATTCATCACAAAAAGGCCTTTTAAACACTTAAGAACAATATATATATATATATAATCTAACAAAATTGTTTGTTATAAATTCAAAAATTTAGAAATCACCTTGGAATCATATGGATGCTTAGATGATTTATTTGAGGAAATTATAGCAACCTGATAGGAAGGAGAATATGAAAAAATATCTTCAAGAACATTATTAATATCAAATATGAGCAACTTCTTTTTAACTAGTAAGTTCTTTCCAACGTCAATCTTATGGTATGAATCCCCCTTGGTAACTCTTCTTCTCCTCTTTCTCTTCTTTACTATTTCATAGTATCCTACAATGGAATTGCTTAATTTTCTTCTTCATTTCTTCCTCCCAGTTGGTGTTTGTAACTGGGCCATATTGCCATTAGTTAATTTTCTTCTTCTCTTCTTCCTTTTTGTTATTGTTTTTAGCTATCCCAAAATAGCCTCGTTAATTTTCCTTCATCCCTCTTGCCCTCTTTGAATGTGTATTAGGTTGTAAACATGCATTTTCTACTCTATAAAATTGCCCTTCATTCAAAGCAACCCTTTTTCTTGGATTATTTCAATCAATATCTAAATGAGAATTTTTCACTCCATATCACCTTCTGTCCTCCCTCCATTGTTGCGTTTTTTACCATCCTCAATCCATTCGATTTATATTAAGATATTCTTTTAATATTTTTCTTTGATTAAATACCAATAAAAGAATTCTTCATTCAATCCTATCAAGATTCTAGGGTTGGTCAATCTACAAAATTAGGCATTTATATTTTCATTAAAAATAATTAGTAAGTTAAAAATGTTATTCATGTTTAAGAAAAAGGTAAATAATAGATTACTTGAGAAATACAATTTCTAAAAGAAAAAGAACATTACAACTCTTTACAAAGAATATATCTTCAAAAAATTAAATTGTATTAGAAGAAAAATTATAGACTTCGGTTCATTTAATGGAGGACTCAATTAAAAACATTTAAATTAAAAATTCAAATATAAAAGGTTACAAATTGAAATTTCATAAACTAAACATGTTTACAAACACAATCATATGGTCAGTTGTGTAATGGAAAACACGGGAACTCATAATGGCATACAGTTAGTCGTATAAATTGTTAACACAATTAATCATACAATTGTGTTCTTTAGCATGTTAATTCACATCTAATTAATATTTAAAGTTCATAAATTTTAATTATACTAATAAAGTAATAATTGTACATCAATTATTCAGTAAAAAAGATCATGATGCTCTTATATTACTGTAACCTAAAATTATTGTTTTAAAAAAATTTTCACATATTATATATATTTTTGATAAAGGATTTTTTTTTATTTTTCAGAAAAGTTAAGCAAATAATTACGTATTGTATTTTTTTAAAATTTTATCAATTTATAGTGTTTAAGTCACATTCTATAGCATGTCGAAATTTTGACCTAAATGAATAAGATTAAGGACAAATTATATCTTTTTGTTAGAGTTGGACCTGTTTATACATGTTCTTATATTTTTTATCTCTTAAAACCTTTTTTTACCAAAATACCCTTACTAATTTATTATTTTTAATGAAGCAAAGAGAGAGTGTGCAAGTCATGCTCCATGCCAAGTTAAAATACATGTTTACGTAATAGTATTACGTAAGTTGGAGGTTCATTAGCCAAAAATTTTAGTTCAGTGACTTAAGTACACCATAGGTAAAAGTTTGAGCATCATAACAAGCTTTTTTTCCTATTACATTTCCTATGTCCGTTAATTACTAAAAAAAAATTATTCATCATGTTTGCAAGGTATCCCAAATTTTCTAAGATCCACTAGCATAATATTTCAACACTCTGAAATTATATAACTTAAAAGCGTTCCATGTTAAAGTTAACATTACCATGCCATGATATACATAATACCATAACCACGTTGTATAGATATCACTATGAAGATCCAAAAATCCATCGGAAATGTAGCTTTTGTAGCTATTGATGCTTGCTCATCCTATGAGAAAATGTAGCTATTTGATACTGGTTCAGCCGGATTCTGACGAGGCTGTACGCTACCGTTTGGATCCATGGAGATAACTGCTGAACACGAGAATTCTGGCTTAAGGATTCCTGCAAAACAAAGAAGGCACGTCGGGGGTTATTTCCCGATAGGCCTCT
>JANQAP020689839.1:0-13170 GCA_026874005.2 Erythroxylum coriaceum | reverse complement strand
AAAATAAAGTTTGTACAAAAGTGCTAAAGGTGATTGCCTTTAGAGCACTACTCTAACAATCTCCCACTTACACTAAAACCAATCGCCTTTATATCTAATACCATAGACGAGCACACAAGAATCAAATTTTGTTTGAGGAAATGGCTTAGTCAAAGGATCAGCGGTGTTATGATCTGTAGGCATTCTCTCTATCTTCACATCACCTCTATCAATTATCTTTCTAATCAAGTGATATCTCTTTAGTACGTGCTTGGACCTCTGATGAAACCTTGGTTCCTTGGCTTGCGAAATAGTCCCGTTGTTGTCACAGTACAACAATATTGGGTCTACTATGCTAGGAACCACTCCAAGTTTCATAACGAACTTCTTGATCCGAACAGCTTCTTTTGTCGCTTCTGCAGCTGCAATGTACTCTGACTCGGTCGTCGAATCTGTAATTGTCTCTTATTTGGAACTCTTCCAACTGACTGCTCCATAATTCAGTGTGAAAACATAACCTGATTGGAATTTGGAGTCATCCTGGTCAAATTAAAAATTGGCATCTGTATGCCTATGATAGTACTATTTTGTATGATATTTTAGGGTTTAATTTGTTATGTATTTTGTGTTAAATTGAGTGTTAAGTACGCATTGAGGGCTTAATTAGATTAGTTTTTGTGTTTAAGTGTTTTTATGGGTTAGTTTAAATCTTTGCACTTAAATTGTATATTTTTTAGGTACCTTGATGTGTGTGCTAGTGTTGCAAGGTAAACAGGGAAGAACGATGAAGTTTCAGGCCAAAACATACAAGCCACGATCGTGCATGGTGCCCACAATCGTGACAAAAGAGGAGTCGGAGGTAGCCAGGCCACGATCGTGCATCATGGGGCACGATCGTGATAGAGAGCGTCAAGTCAGGCCATGATCGTGCACTTCAGGCCACGATCGTGATAGAAAGGAAAAAGTGCTGGCCACAATCGTGGCAGGCAAGGCCACGATTGTGCCCTGCATCGGGCTGACACAAAAACTAGATTTTTGGGTAATTTTTTAGACCGTTTCGACCCCGAGTTTGATTTAGAGCTGCTACCAAATAAATAGAACAATAATTAATAGCCACTAGCAGAGATTAGAGAGTTGAGAGAGCTACACAAATGTGAGATTTTGCTGAAAATCTGAGGGAAAACCTAGTTAAAGATCTATTAATCGAGGAAGGAGACAAAGGAAGAGAGGCATGGAGACACGCTTGACGCGATGTACTTCCCAAAACAGGTGGTTTCTCGCAGTTGGGACTCCGAGATCCATTCCGACAGTATTTTCTAATTTTTATTTCAATTTCATTGATGTATGGGATTTGATATTGATTAGAATTATTTGTCGTTGAATGTTGATTTTTCTATCTAAACTCACCTTCAGGTTTATTTATTCTTGAGATTAATAAAATTGATTTGATTGTCATTTATTGCGATTTATTGTGATTCAATTTGATTCTTCATAACTGGGAAATAAACTGAGAGGGTGAGCTGGTGAAAATCATTGATTTAGGTTAACGAGAGTTAGGTAAATCGATAGGTAGAGAATTAAATCAAACTAGTAGAGTCGTGTAATGAGAGATCAAGCACATATTCCCGGTAGGTTAATAGACAATGTTAAAACTAATTTAGGTTTTGGACAAATTGCGGATCAAGAGATCGCAATTTCCATAATTTGAATTAAGGATTATTAATTAAGGTTAAGAATTATAACTCGAGAGAGACTAATTCACCCTAGGATCGTCTAAGCCCATTAAATCGAAATTTTCATAATTGGGTAGATTTTCTTTAATTTCAAATAAATTCCCCTTTCTCTCAATTGGTCGCTTCTGGGTTGAAATTCGGATTATTCGTGTGAGTCCGCTTTTGTTTGTTCTTTGGGTGCTTAATTTCTTGTATTTGATTCTAAATTGGTTTAAATTTCTGCATTAGTTTTTAATTTAGGTTTTGCAAACTTAGCTGCCGTTAGATTTTAGGACTAGTTCCCTTTCTCGTGAGATCGACACCTTAAGTACTACGCGAGCGACCCGTGCACTTGCAGAATTTACCGAGGTTATAAATAGTAAAACTTAGAGCATGTAACCTTGAGCGAACAAGTTTTTTGACACTGTTGTCGGGGAAGGCAACTTAGTTCTACAACTTAAGGCGTTAGGATAGTTTTTGATTTTTGTTTTTGTTTTTCGTAGTTTTACGTAGGAATTGTGCTCTTGCATGAACACAAGAGTCACTAGGGGTTCGAGTCACGAAATTGAGACTTTATATTTAGATATAACACATTTAGAATGAACCCTTAGGAAAGCTCGGTGAGAAAAAGAAGAAGAAGAAAAGTTCGAGAAAGCACAAATGGTCGAGGAGTTCCAAAGAAACATGGATCAAGAAGTCAACCCTGGTAGGCAACAACAGAGGACCCTTATAGATTTTATGAGGCCAGGGTTCAATCCTACAAACCAAGGAGTGGCTAGAGCTCTTATTCAAACGGTCTCCTTTGAAATCAAGCCAACCCTCTTGAACATGCTTCAATAGAATGTCTAATTCCATGGACTTGCAAATGAAGACCCGAACGCCCACATCATGAGTTTTCTCAAGATCTGTGATACTTTTTGGTATCACCAAATGTCGGAAGACATGGTGAGAATTAGGCTGTTTTCTTTTAGGCTTAGGGATAGAGCGAAGGCTTAGTATCACTCACTAAGCCCCGCTAACATTACGACATGGGACCAACTAGTGCGTGCTTTCCTAGATAAGTACTTCCCACTAACAAAGACCACCAAAATTATTAAGGAAATTACAAATTTTCAACAAGGTGATGGGGAGTCTATTTATGAAGCGTGGGAACGTTACAAGGATCTGCAGAGGAGATTCCCACACCACAATTTACCCAAAGAGTACCTGCTGTAACCCACTAACTAGAGACACCATTGATGCGACATCGGGAGGATCTTTAATGAGAAAGACGGTCGATGAAGTAGAGGAATTAATAGAGGAGATGGCCAACAATAACTGCTTATAGGCTAGTGAATGTAATAGGCAACCTCCTAACTTCAGGGAGCAAAAGGGAGTTGTCGCTGTCGATCAAATTATAGAAATGCAAACTAAGATCGACAACTCAGTAATATAAAGGCGTCACCCTCAACTACGGTAAAAGCCGCGCAATTGAAGTGTGAGCTATGTAGCCAATTTGATCATGATATAGTATATTGCTTTTTGATGAGAGAAGATAACCCGAAGCAAGTTCATTATATGAGAGCCCAATTTGGACATGGAGGGGGTAATAATCCCTAATCCAGCACATATAACCTTGGGAAGAATCACCCATACTTCTCTTAGTCTAACAACAATAATGGAGGGCAGTTCAAACCTCAAGGATAATCGAGTTTCCCACAGGACAAAACAAGCTCGATGGATGCTAAATTGGACAGAATTCTAGATAAGTTGGGTACTTTAGATGATGAACACAAAAAGTTGGAAGATAAATTTGAGCAAGTCACTAAGCGACATGCATCTTCCTTTCATTATTTAGAAGCCCGAGTTAGTCAGCTGAAAGATGCCTTTTCGATACAAAAATTTGGAAATGTTCCTAGCACCTCAAGAAGAAATTCAAAGGAACAGCTAAAGGTTGTCACATTTCGGAGTGGGAAGGAAATTGAACCGGCCATAAGGACAAGAGAGGAGCCTACCCAGCCAATAGAGAAGAATCAAGGAAAGGAGAAAGAAATGGACATGAGCGAATACCCTCCATACATTACACCTCCACCATATCAGCCCAAGGTACCCTTTCCTCAATGACTACAGAGGAAGAAGTTAGATGAACAATTTACAAAGTTCGTTGAGAAGCTAAGGACGCTACAGATAAATCTCTCATTTGTCGAGGCATTGGAACATATGCCAAAATACGTGAAATTTTTAAAGGATATATTATCTAAGAAGCATACTTGGGAAGAAAATCAGACGATAGCCCTAACTGGCACTTGTAATTTAATAGTCACCAGTCAAATACCTTCAAAATTGAAAGATCCTGGCAGTTTCACCATACCTTGTGTGGTTGGGGAATTGGAATTCACTAAGTGTTTGTGCAATTTGGGAGCTAGCATCAATCTTATGCCTTTGTCAATATTCAGGAAGTTGGGGCTGGGAGAGTTCAAGCCTACCCCAATGTTAATTCAATTGGCAGACCAGTATATTAAAAGGCCATTGGGAATAGTGGAAGATGTACTGATGCGAGTGGACAAGTTCATCAGTCCAGTAGATTTTGTAGCTCTGGATTTTGAAGAAGATAAGCACTGCCTACTGATCTTGGGTCGACCTTTTATGAGTACAGGAAAGGCCATAATTGATGTTCACGAAGGTAAATTGACACTTCGAATAGGAGAAGATCAGGTTGAATTAAATATGAATAAGGCCTTAAAGAATCCAATAACGAGCAGTGCATGCATAAAGCTCGAAATATTAGATCACCAACGCAAGAACAAATTGAGAATTGCATTGCAGAAGTAAAGTCTTTAGAAGCAGAGGATGATAATGAACACCAAAATCCTAACTTTACAGAAGATGAGGAGATAGAGGGGACAGATGTTCTAGTGCATCAAGACAAATTAATTCGGATCGAAGCACCCACTCCACCATCCTTAGAGAAGCCTCTGATATTAGAACTTAAGTCGTTACCTACACACCTCAGGTATACCTTTCTTGGTAAAAGTAAAACCTTACTAATAATAATCTCCAATCAATTGAGTGAAAAATAGGAAAGTAACATGGTGGAAGTTGTCAAGAAACGGATGAAAGCTATCGGATGGTAGATTGCGGACATTCGAGGAATAAGTCTGAATGTTTGCAAGCACTAAATAAACTTGGAGGACGGTTGTAAAACGGAGCAGGAGCATCAACGAAGGTTAAATCCTAACATAAAGGAGGTAGTCAAGAAGGAAATCATTAAACTCCTCAATGCAGGGATAATTTATCCCATCTCTGACAGTAAGTGGGTTGCCCCGGTGCAATACGAACCTAAAAAAGGAGGAATGACGGTGATAAAAAGTGAAAGTGGAGAAGTAATTTCTACAAGAATAGTCACAGGATGGAGAGTATGCATAGATTATCGAAAGCTTAACTCAGTGACTAAGAAGGATCACTTTCCTCTCCCATTCATAGACCAGATGATACAAAGGGTAGCTGGCCATTCATTCTATTGTTTCTTATATGGATATTTAGGATACAATCAAACTTTTATCTACCCTGACGATCAAGAAAAACCACATTCACGTGCCCTTATGGTACGTTTGCATACAGACGGATGCCCTTCGGACTCTGCAATGCCCCAGCCATATTTTAGAGATGTATTATGTCAATTTTCACGGACATAATAGAAGATATAATGGAGGTATTCATGGATGACTTCTCAATTTTTGGAGACTCGTTTGAATTATGTTTAACTAATATGGATAGAGTTCTTCAAAGGTGTGAGGAATCAAATCTGGTGTTAAATTGAGAGAAATGCCATTTTATGGTATAAGAAGAGATAGTGCTAGGTCACAAAATCTCATATCAAGGTCTCGAAGTCGACAGAGCAAAGACAGAGGTGATAGAGAAACTTCCACCACCAAGTAATGTAAAAGGTGTGCGAGGATTCCTAGGTCATGCTGGGTTCTATCGTCGTTTCATCAAGGATTTTTCACAGATTGCAAGAACTTTAACAAACCTCTTAGTCAAGGATGTACCCTTCATGTTTGATGATAAGTGTATGTCTGCATTACTTCAAACGGTAATGTCCAGTCTGGTGGTGATAAATTGGTGCTGAAATTAATGCCTCCTTTAGAGTATTAAATGCAAAAGGTGTGCGAGGATTCCTAGGTCATGCTGGGTTCTATAGTCGTTTCATCAAGGATTTTTCACAGATTGCAAGACCTTTAACAAACCTCTTAGTCAAGGATGTACCCTTCATGTTTGATGATAAGTGTATGTCTGCATTTAATACTCTAAAGGAGGCATTAATTTCAGCACCAATTTATCACCACCAGACTGGACATTACCGTTTGAAGTAATATGTGATGCAAGTGACCAGGCTATAGGTTGCGTTTTGGGTCAACGCAAAGACAAGAAGTTGCATGCAATCTACTATGCGAGTAAGACTCTAGCAGGACCCCAACTGAATTACACCACGATAGAGAAGGAATTACTTGCAGTAGTGTATGCATGTGATAAGTTTCGACAATACCTTTTGGGATCAAAGGTGATTGTCTTCACCGACGACGCAGTATTGAAATACCTTTTCAATAAGAAGGATGCAAAACCCAGGTTAATTCGATGGGTGTTACTGCTGTAAGAATTTAATTTAGAAGTGAGAAATAAAAAGGGAGCTAAAAATGTGGTTGCTGACCACTTATCCAGACTTGAGGGAGGAGAATGCCAGCTAAGCAATGATATTAACGAGAATTTCCCCGATGAAACTCTGATGTTACTCGAGAGCTTGATTACACTGTGGTTTACAGACATCGCCAATTATGTAGCCAGTGGTAAACTTCCCTCAGATCTCTCTTATCAACAACGGAAGAAGTTCTTGTATGAGTGTAACCGTTATATATGGGACGAACCAGTCCTATATAGAGCTTGTGCAGATGGGTTAACGTGACATTGCATTCCGGATGAGGAAATGTTAGACATCCTTAAGCAATGTCATGAGGGACAATATGCTGGACATTATGGAGCCAACAAAACAACAGCTTAGATACTAGAAAGTGGATTTTACTGGCCTCAGTTGTTTAAGGATGCACAAACCTATGTGACACAATGTGATCGATGCCAGAGTATAGGTAACATATCCAAAAGGGATGAGATGTCGTTATCAACTATTCAAGAGGTAGAGGTCTTTGATGTCTGGGGCATTGACTTTATGGGTCCATTTCCATCTTTAATGGGGCACATGTACATTCTGATGGGAGTTGATTATATCTCGCGATGGGCCAAAGCGATAGCATCTCCGACCAATGATAGGAAAGTGGTGCAAAAGTTCATTAAACGGCTATTCAATCAGTTTGGAGTGCCACGTACAATAATAAGTGATGGGGGCACACATTTTTGCAACAAACCTTTTGATGCCCTCCTCAAACGATACGGAGTACGCCACCGAGTGGCTACACCATACCATCCGTAAACTAATGGCCAAGGGAAGTTGTCAACCGAGAGCTAAAACAAATTCTAGAAAAGACACTGAACCATTCCAGGAAGGATTGGGCAGCAAAGCTGGATGATGCTTGATGGGCCTATCGGACAACTTTTAAGACACCCATTGGAACAACTTCGTACAGACTTGTGTATGGGAAAGCATGTCATCTTTCGGTCAAATTGGAACATCGAGCGTACTGGGCAATCAAAGCATTAAACTTTGATTGGAAGCAAGCAGGCGAAAGAAGACTTCTACAACTGAATGAGCTCAAAGAATTCCGTTTTAATGCTTATGAGAATGCCAAACTCTACAAAGAAAAGGTTAAGAAATGGCATGATTCTCGTCTTAAGCAAAAGGAATTCAAAGTAGGGGACACCGTTCTGGTATATAATTCCCGGTTAAGATTATTTCCACGGAAGTTGAAGTCTAGATGGAGTAGACCATTCACAGTAATTCAAGTTTTTGATCATGGAGCTCTCCAATTGGAAAATGCTAACAAAGAGATTTTTAAGGTCAATGGGCATTAGGGCAAGCTTTATTTTGGAGGAGCACTTCTCAAAAATAAGGAAGTGATTTCCTTGTCTACGATTACTTGAAAATGCCTCCTGAATTAAAGGTCAAGCTAAGGACCATAAACTAGCAAGTAGTTAGATTTTATTTGAAAATGTTAGTGATAGTAGTTTTAGGTGCAATAAACTGTTGGTGATCTATCGATATTTCAAAACTCAGGGTATTCAATTACCACCTCCCACACCATCACTACCTTCATCTCCTTAGGATCCAAATCTGACCCAAAATTTTTCTCCAGCTTTATTTTATTTTGTGTGCTTATTTTTCTGTTATTTTTATTTTTATTTTATTTTTCTTTTTATCGTTAATTTTATCTGTTCTTTGTTATTTTAATTTCTGTTTGCATATTTCGTTTATGTATGTGTCGTGTGTGTTTCTTCTCACATTGAGGACAATGTGTTGTTCAAGTGTGGAGAGGGATTACGTGTTTTTCTTTTGTATGTGAATTTTTCATACCGTATGATAGCATTAGGTTACATAATGCGAAGTGTGTGAATACATCAATGGCTTAAATTGAGTGATTTTTTTTAATTTTGGACATAGTCTATTGGGTTATGAACAATAATTAGCCTACGAAATTAGTGAATTAGGGGGCCTTTGGGTAATTATACAGCCTAATTAGGATTTAGTGGAAATTTACCACCCTATAGATTGTTGCATTCATTCATAATTTGAGGCATTTTAGGTTAAGTAGCTCAATTAGTATTTTTCATGGAAACAAATATCTAAAAGCAACAAGGTAGCTAGTTAAAGAAAGGTTTAATTCAATAAATCACTATTCCGCTTACCTTCAGGTTATGAATAGAGCTAGTAGCCAATTAAAAACGTGATGTAGCTGAGTAACCGGATCAACACGCATCACAAATGCGTGCCTTCGTGTAAAAAGGCTATAATGACGTTTCAACCAAGCTATTAACAATTAACTTAGTCGAGTAACCGAAGCGACATTCATCACAAATGTTTGCCTCCGAGTAAAAGGCTAAGTCTTGAAAAAAATAAATTAATAAAGAATAAAGAATAAAAATTGTGTGTTTAAACAAAAACCTACCAGACTTGTGATAGGCTTGAAGTTTCATGGAATTATACCTAGGAACAATTACCAAGTCTGAGGAACTGAAAAATTATTAATGTATGTGCATAATTGAAAAGGGTAAATAAGTTAACACTTGGTCTTGAGATAGTTGTATATTTAGTTCAAAGCCCTTAGACACATGTTTTGCAGTTTAATGATTTGACACAACTGAGTGATTGTATTCGAGCTTAAATTTAGTTCATAAAGATTAGAGCCATTGCCACATTATTGCATGGTGTGTTTGTTTTTTATTATGTGTTGTGTTTTGTTTGCTTGAGGATAAGTAAACATCTAAGTATGGGGATGTTGATAGTAGTGTTTTGTATGATGTTTTAGGGTTTAATTTGACATGCATTTTGTGTTAAATTGAGTGTTAAGTATGCATTTAGAGCTTAATTAGATTAGTTTTTATGTTTAAGTGTTTTTATAGGTTAGTTTGAATCTTTGCGATTAAATTGCATATTTTTTAGGTACCTTGATGTGTGTGCTAGTGTTGCAGGGTAAACAAGGAAGAATGGTGAAGAATTAAAGAGTTTCCGGCCAAAACATACAGGCCACGATCGTGTATAGTGGCCACGATCATGACAAAAGAGGAGGAGCCAGAGGTAGCTAGGCCACGATCGTGCATCATAGGCCACAATCTTGACAGAGAGCGTCAAGTCAGGCCACAATCGTGCACTTTAGGCCATGATCGTGACAGAAAAGAAAAAGTATCGGTCACGATCGTGGCATGCACAGCCATGATTGTGGCAGGCAAGGCCACGATCATGTCTTGCGTCAGGCTAACAGGAAAATTCAATTTTTGGGTGATTTTTAGATTGTTTCAACCCCGAGTTTGACCTAGAGCTGCTACCAAATAAATAGAACAATACCTAGCAACCACCAGCAAAGATTAAAGAGCTGAGAGAGCTACACAAGCGTGAGATTCTACAGAAAATCTGAGGGAAAACCTAGTTAGAGATCAATCGATCGAGGAAAGAGACGAAGGAAGAGGGGCACAGAGATAAGCTTGACACGATGTACTTCCCGAAACAAGTGGTTTCTCGTAGTCGCAACTTCGAGATCCATTATGATAGTATTTTCTAGTTTTTATTTCGATTTCATTGATGTATGAGATTTGAGATTGATTAGAATTATTTGTCGTTGAGTGTTGATTTTTCTATACTCACCTTCAGGTTTATTTATTCTTGAGATTAATAAAATTGATTTGATTTTGTTTTATTTCGATTTAATGTGATTCAATTTGATTCTTTATAACTAGGCAATAAACTGAGAGGGTGAGCCAGTGAAAATCATCGATTTAGGTTAACGAGAGTTAGGTAAATCCATAGGTAGAGAATTGAATCAAACTGGTAGCTTCGTGTTACGAGAAATCGAGCACAGATTGCCAGTAGGTTAATAGATAACATTAGAACTAATTTAGGTTTTAGACAAATTGCAGATCGAGAGATCATAATTTTCATAATTTGAATTAGGGATTAACAATTAGAGTTAATAATTATAACTCGAGAGAGACTAATTCACTCGAGGATCATCTAGGCCCATTAAATCGAAATTTTCATAATTGAGTATATTTTCATTAATTTTGAATAAATTCCCCCTTTCTCTCAATTGGTCACTTCTAGGTTGAAATTCGGATTATTCGTGTGAGTTCATTTTTGTTTGTTCTTTGGGTGCTTAATTTCTCGTATTTGATTCTAAATTGATTTAAATTTCTACATTAGTTGTTAATTTAGGTTTTGCAAACTTAGCTACCGTTAGATTTTAGGACTAGTTCCCTTCCTCATGGGATCGATACCTTAGGTACTATGCGAATGACCCATGCGCTTGCGGAATTTACTGAGGTTATAAATAGTAAAACATAGAGCGTGTCACCTTGAGCGAATAGCCCACTCACTACTAGATCCCATTTCCATATATCAAGAATACATCCTTAGTCCTTCTTAAGTACTTTAGAATATTCTTGACAGCCACCCAGTGACCCTCACTATGATCTAATTAATATCTACTCGTAACACTTAGAGCATACGATATATCAGGTCTTGTACATAATATAGCATACATGATTGATCCTACTGCCGAAGCATATGGGATCATACTTATGCGAGTCCTCTCATCTTATATCTTAGGACACATAGATTTTGAGAGTTTTATCCCATTAGTCATGAGAAGAAACCCTCTCTTGGATTGGTCCATGCTAAACCTATTTAGCACTTTATCTATGTATATTGATTATGAAATACCTAACAACTTCCTTGATCTATCTCTATAGATCTTTATTCCTAATATATAAGTTGCTTCTCCAAGGTCTTTCATGGAAAAATTCTAGGACAACCAAACTTTGACTAATTGCAAACTTAAGATATCATTTCCTATTAGTAATATTTCATCCTTATATAACACAAGGAATATGATAGCACTCCCATTAACCATCTTGTACACACAAGGTTCATTAAGATTTTGAGAGAAACCAAACTCTTTGATTATCTCATCAAATTGGATGTTCTAACTTGTAGATGCTTGCTTCAATCCATAAATGGATTTCTGAAGCTTGCATACCTTTCTGCCATCTCTGGATACAAAGCCCTTAAGTTGTATCATATATACATTCTTAACTAGCTTCCCATTTAGGAAAGCTATCTTCACATCCATCTTCCATATTTCATAATCATAATGAGCAGCAATGGCTAGGAGCATTCTAATGGATTTAAGCATAGCTACGGGGCTAAACATCTCGTCATAGTCAACCCCTTGTCTTTGACGATAACCTTTAGCGACTAGCCTCACTTTATAGGTAGTCACATTACCTTCCATGATGATTTTCTTCTTGAAAATCCATTTGCACCCTATGGGTTTTAACCCTTTAGGTGGGTTAACCAAAATCCATACTTGGTTTTCATACATGGAATCTATTTTAGACTTCATGGCTTGAAGCCATTTTTTAGATTCTGAACTCTTAAGAGTCTCTTCGTAGATTGTAGGCTCATCATCCTCTATGAGCAATACGTCATTGTGTTCGTTTATGAGAAATCCATATCTCTCTGGAACACTGCGTATCCTACTTGACCTACGAACATTTTGTGTGTCAGAAGATTCAAATGTTCTTTGATCTCTGTGAACAACAATTTCAGGTTCAGGCAGTTGATCTGCGTCTGTTTGAGCATGATAAACTTCATTAAGTTCAACTTTGCTCCCACTGTCTTCTCTTAGAAGAAACTCTTTCTCTAAAAAGACAACATGCTTTGAGACAAATACCTTTTGCTCTAAAGCATTATAGAATTGATATCCAATTGTTTCCTTAGGTTATCCTATAAATAGACATTTATCAGATTTCGCTTGAAGCTTGTCTGATTGAATCTACTTCAGGTATCGTTGTGGATATTTAGTTCATCTGATAGTTAAGCACAAACTGTGAATAACTATCATTCAAACCAGACAGAATTAAGTCTATACTTAATTCACGATCCATTACGAAGCCCAAACTAGTTAATCTCTTAATGTATCCATTCATCTTCAGTACATACTGCATTAGAGATGATCCCTTAGCCATCTTAGAACGGAAAAGCAACCTTGAGGTCTCGAACCTTTCAGATCGAGCTTGCTCATCAAACAGTTCCCTCAGATGGTAGACTATGATATGAGCATCCATAGTCTTATATTGCTTCTACAGTTCTGGTGACATAGAGGCTAGCATTATATAGCTAGCCAACTCACTATCATCCAGTAGCTTCTTATAAGCTTTTTAATCTTCATCAGATGCTTCGACAACAGGGGGATCTGAAAGTGATTCATCTAGGACATATCCTAATTTTTTGGATTTGATAACAATTCTAAAATTCCGTGGCCAATCAAAGAAGTTTGGTCCCGTGAGTTTGTTGGAATCTAACAGGGAGTGTAAGTTCACACTAGAAGATATCGTGCGATTCAATAACCTAGAAGAACGAGAGAAAGTGTTAGAATGTACATTAATGCATATCGATAAGCAATTTAATAACATGCATTATGGGCCATATTATTCTTATTCAAATCCATAGCCCTCACTACGAATTCGAGAAAACTTATAGTTTTTTTAATAGGTTGATATCTGATATCACCAAGAATGACCTTGGGTTTGCCTAACAAGCCATCTTAGGTCAATCAATAGGTATCATCCATACCAATTGCATTCAATTATGCAACTATCGACTTGTACCATCAACTGTTGATTTAGCGCACTCATTGGGATATCAACTCTTAAGTTGTATACTTCTTATGTATATAACCCAACTTCTGTTAGGCCCCGATTTCTTTTCTTACTAAATAAGCATGTGTTCAGTTCATTTTGAGGTTGATTTTGATTAATTTGTTTTAGTTAGGTTTTAATT
>JANQAP020687949.1:0-13194 GCA_026874005.2 Erythroxylum coriaceum | reverse complement strand
GTTCGCGTCTGCATTGCATTTTTCTGAACTTGTATTGAATTAGTTAATTCGGAACTTCTTGTATACTCAACAATGTACGTTTTATTAATAAATGAAGTGAACGTTTTTGTTGAGGATACGATAATGATGATGCGTATTTTAGATGATGCCATGTGCAAATTAGATTTGTATTGCTCTAACATACCATTATCGTAGGTTATGTGCCTAGAAACTTAGGTACGTACCCTATGGTAGTGGGATGTTACATTCCTTCTGGAGGTAGGAAAATCATGATCAGGATAGCGAACCCAAAGCTATGGAGCTTTTATATATATATATATATACACTCATATAAAGAAATGTTATCACATAAATCATATCATGAATATTTAACCATCAACGTAACACTCAATTGTGTATCATGCTCAACAATCAAAATGAAATGCACAAATATAATGGATTGAGAGTCCCATGGAACGAAATGGAGAAACTGACATTTACACCATGAATAAAATTAGTATGATTCTTAGGAGCTCATATGCCATAAGCGGGCCGGGAGAAGGCTTTGGGTCAATGTACACGTGACAAACAAAATGGTATCTCTCTTACCCTAGCATAAGCAAAATTTGTTGCTCAATCATTTCATCACATGTTCTTACTTTCATGCTTCTTATGCTTTTTCCTCTTTTCATTAACATAAAAAGCACTAACATTCTTTCAAGACATAACATGATAATAACTCATAGTGCAATCAATTTCCAACAATCATAACAATTCAAACTTAAGAAATTCAATATACAAGCAAGCAAGAAATCAACCCATCGTCACAATAACTATAAACATATTACCCACCTAATTTATTGTAAATCCAAACTCAAGTTTGCCTTTCCTCATGCTCTTGCCTTTCCTCTTGCTCTTGCCTTGGATTTTCTTGATTTCCTTCAAAAAAACAAAATTTCATTCAAACAAATATACAAATAGAAAATCCATAAAGCTTTAATAATTAAAAAAATGAGTTTCTTGGTCCTCTCCTTTCTCCCTTTATTTCCAGCATAAGAAACTCATTTTCTCTAGTTCCTTTTTCTACCAAAGCAAGAAGAAAAAATGAAGGTTACCTAAAGCTCAGCTGAATCCTATTCCTTCTTCTTCTTTCTCCTTTTTCTTTCTTTCCTTCTTTTTCTTTTCTGGTTCGTTTTCTCCTTTTCTTCTTCTAATTCCTTTTATGTTTTTCTTCTCTTTCTTACTAACTTCTGTAACACTTCACGTACTCTTCACTTCTCTTTCTCATTTCTTTTTAGTCCTTGCAAATTTACCCTTCCACATTTAGTTTAATGCCTACTTGCTCCTTTATTCTCTTATATCTATTACACCCTAACTTAATTCTAAAATCTCTATTTAATTATTGCAAACACATGTAAATATGACTAAATTCCAACATATTCTAATTTAAAAATTCTAATTTCTATTCATGCTTAATAAATTAATGGACTAAATTCTAAAAAAAAAATTGGGGTCTAACAATTCTCCTCCCCTTAAAGAATTTTGTCCTCGAAATTCTTACTTAAGTCTATAATTAGGTGTGGATACTTCTCCTTCATGGCTTCCAAAGGCTCCCATATTGCCTCTTCTCTTGCATGGTTCTTCCATAAGACTTTAACCAGCTTCATATTCTTGTTTCTCAAGACATTCTCTTTTCAATCTAGAATCTCTACTGATTGTTTTTCATAAGTCAAATCCTCCCTTAATTGAACCTCTGAAGGTTGGACTATGTGTGAAGGATCTGATCTATATCTTCGCAACGTTGATACATGGAAGACATTGTGAATCTTAGATAATTCTGGTGGCAGGGCTAACTTGTAGGCTAGAGGCCTAATCTTCTTAATAATCTTATAAGGGCCTATGTATCTTGGACTGAGCTTGGCCTTTTTACCAAATATTAAGACTCCTTTCCATGGAGAAGCTCTAAAAAAAAACTTTTTCTCCAACTTCATATTCCATCTCCTTTCTATATGCGTCCGTATAACTCTTCATCCTATCTTGAGCTACCTTGAGTCTCTGCTTTACCAAATTAATCTTGTCAACTGTAGCTTGTACCAACTCAGGTCCTAAAAGTCTTCTTTTACCTTCCTCGTCCCAACAAATAGGAGTTCTACACCTCCTACTATACAGAGCTTCATAAGGTATTATTTGAATTCCTGAGTGACAGGAATTATTGTAAGCAAACTCAATTAAAGGTAAATGATCATCCCATGAGCCTTTGAAGTCCATAACACAAGCTCTTAACATTGCTTCCAATGTCCTTATTGTCTTATCTGACTGGCCATCAGTTTGTGGGTGAAAAGCTATGCTAAAATGCAACTTAGTTCTCAAAGCCTCTTACAAGCTTTCCTAGAATCTAGAGGTGAATATGAGATCTCTAACTGAGACTATAGAACTTGGAATCCCATGAAGTCTAACTATTTCATCTATGTATTTCTTAGCCAAGGCATTCAAAGAATCTGTTTGTTTAATTGGCAGGAAATGTGCCGACTTAGTTAGCGTATTGACAATTACCCATATTGTGTCATGCTTCCTGCTGGTCTTTGGCAATCCCATCAAGAAATCTATTATAATCTTCTCCCACTTCCATTTAAGAATAGACAAAGTTTTAAGCTTACCGGTAAGTGCTTGATGTTCTGCTTTAACTTATTAACACACCAAGTATTTTCTAGTATACTCTACAACATCTTTCTTCATTCCTCTCCTCCAGAAGTGCTCTTTTAAATCTCTATACATTCTCGTACTCCCTGGGTACATTACATATGGAGCATTGTGTGCCTCATCAAGAATTTCATCCTTCAACTCTTGCATGTCTGGAATACATAAGTTGTTGCCTACCACCATTAATTCATTTTCTCTTATCTCTATTTCAGAGGGCTTACCATTTTTAATTTCTTTTCTGAGATTGCTCAAGTACTCATCTTGCTCTTGTAATTCCTTAATCTTCTCATTCAACACTGGCCTTAATCTTCTCATTCAACGTCACCTTAAGTTTGACCAATTCCTTCAACAAAGGAAGGTATACTGTCTCTAAATGTGCCATAGTAGATTTTCTACTCAGTGCATCTGTTATTACATCAGCTTTCCCTAGGTGGTAGTCTATCATCAAGTCATAATCTTTGATTTCCTAAAAATTAAGATCTCTTTAATTATATAAAATGATTAACACAAATTATAATAAACCAAAAACTTAATTCGTACCTTATTCTGAAGCTTGATCTTTATCTTGTCGTATCCCTTGAATCTTTTCCAAAACTAATCCGTCTCAACCATCGTAGCCATACAAATGTCCAGCCTCTAACAATATCCATAGAATGAGTTGAGAGAACTCTGTAACTCTTACAGAGAGGATTAAGCAAGAAGTACTAGCTCCATAGAGCTTAAGCTTATTTATAATAAGTTCTAGACGTTTTGGTAATTTAATCGAAATTAAATTCTAATTTTAATTAAACTTTAATTATAATTACAAATAATTCTAATTAAATACTAATTATGCCCTTATAAGATTTAATATCTCATATGGATACTTATTTATTAAATATCTAAAATTTAATCATAAAATTTCTCAAAATTTTACAATTAAGTCTAACTTGATTAATTTAACTTTGCTCTCTCCAACTTATTCTATATGTGAGACCCATTAGGTTCTCAAATATGTTGGCAATGATTATAAATTCTAATTCAAATTTATAATTAGAATTAGATAAATTAAAACTTCCTTTAATTTATCTTTAATTCACCAATTAAATAATTTGTAATCATAGATCAAGATTGACCTCTAACAACACATCATGACCACCGAAATATTTAGGAATGTCAAAGTAGTTTTGACTAATCTTTTCGTGCATGATTTTTCTGTAAAATTTAATCCTTTCATCATACAATGTTCTGATTAGATATAGAGCATAGAATTAAAGTCTACTCTATTTTAAGTCCAATCATATTAGTTCTCTATCATTAGCTATTGATTCAATTAATGATACTTGTAAACTATTTACAAAACGTCATTCCACTTTGGCCAATGATTTCTCGAATCAATACTAATCGAGAACAACAGAACATTCTCCCTGATTACTTTAGGGCGATGAATCCTATCTTGATCACACAACTATCTCCATATAATTAATGCTACATCCAATGACAATCGATTGAACAACCCATGATTAAATAGGTCATAAATAGTATCAAAACGTAGCAATCCCTATATAAGATAACTTTGGTGACTTTAAGTCAAAGGATTACTTATACAATCATCACAATGAGAATTCCATAAAAATACAAGTAATGTTTCAAATGGATTTCTCATGTCAAGTCTGTTCATGAACTTGTTCTCTAGCAAGCACCCACACATTTGTTTAAGTATTTCTGTACTTTAGTCTATGAGTTCGACTACTTCCTTTATAAGAAAAAACATAACGTATGCTAGTCTTTTATGTTCTATTAATGTCCAGTCTTAATAGAACAATGACTAGAAACAATTTAGGGATAATACATAAATGTAATATGAATCTCATAATTATAATATGTTTATAATTTTATTTGCAATGTACAATTATCCTATGGACTTTATCATATACATTTAAGCATGTACAAGATAAAGAATGCCTTTTAAATAATTTGTCACTAAACTGGCTGTAGGGTATAAACCAACAACTTTAAAATCCATGCGTAGCGATTGACCAAATGATAACCTGAGAAGCTCATTATCAAGTTACTAATTTTTTTCTTGAGGACCAAATATATGACTTCCCAGATATTAAAAAAGAGCACCTTAAACCAGAATCAAGTAATAGCTTTAAACCTGTTAGTAGAAGGAAATCAAATAGGAAAAGGAAGGGGTCTAAATCAACCCCCTCTTAATGAATATTCTCTCTTAAAATGTAAAAGGTCCTAATTTACCCTAAAAACATTTAGCATTGTAGGATTATATAGGAGCTATTAAACCTTTTTTGGTTGGACTTTTGGAAACTAAACTAAAAGAAGTTAGATACAATAATTTAAAATTTTAAAGAATAATATTATGTGATTTCTAACCATGAATTACAATAGAAAGGAAGATAATTGATCACATTTGATCCAGAGAGGATTGAAATTGTAAATTTAATATGAGGATCAATTTATCCATCTATCAGTTAGAATAAAACTAGAAAATATTGGTTTTTATATTACATTTTTACATGCATTTAACCATGTGCTTCAAAGGATCCCGTTATTGAACAAACTAAGGGATTTGAGATTTGTTATCAACTCTCCTTCGATAGTCTTTAGAGACTTTAACAATAAGTTACACCATTCAAAAGTTGAAGGAAACTTACGCCGTGCGAATTTTTCAGAAGACTTTAAGGATTGTGTAAGTAGCATTTAAGTGACTAGTCTTAAATTATAGGGTCATTTTTTTTACCTAAAGTAATAAACGAGAAGGAAGATGGTTTTTGGGAAAAAAAGATTAAAAAAGCTTTTATGAATGATCTTTAGATCTCAGCCTTTCTTGATAATAAAGCCTCTTTTAATAACCCATTATTTATGATCATACTCCTAGTCTGATTCAAAACGTTACACCTCATAAGAATTAATCATCCTTTCAGGTTTAATATTTTTTTGTTAAAATGGATGGCTTTAAAGGAGCTATCACTAAAGGTATTAGTTATGAAACTCAAAATCACAAGATTTTTACTTGTATGAGAAAGCTTCAAAAGATCAAGGAAGAATTAAACATTCTCAACAACAAAAGGTTAGGAACACTCTTAAGGCTGTCTCAAAACCTAAGGAAAGGTTTAATAAGGCTCAATTTAACCTTTATCAATCCCCTTTTGATGAATATAAGCAAGTAGAGGGAAAAATAACTTTACTAAGGGGATGAGTTCTTATCTAAGGGGATGAGTTCTTATCTAAACCTTTCAATGATAATGAAGTAGAGGATGTTATATTCACCCTCAATCTATATAAGACTCTAAGCTCTGATGGGTTGAATGCCCTCTTCTTTCAAAAAATATGGACTCATACTAAGACATTATGAAGAAATCAATGTTAGAGTTCTTTAATCATTGTTAAACTTTGAAGGATTTAAATAATACATTCATTTTCCTAATCCTAAGCGTTCCTACTCTTTAATCACTAAAAGAATTTAAGCCTATCTCTTTTGCAACATTATCTATAAAATCATTTCTAATCTTGTAGCTAACATGCTCAAAACTTTGCTTCCTAAATTTATTAGTTCCTCTTAAAGGCCTTCATCAAGGAGAGATAGATAAAGGATAATATATTATTAACTCAAGAGATTTTTAAAGGCTAAAATAGGAAACATCATAGTAAGATCAAAATTGACTTCCACAAGGCTTTTGATTATATTAATTGGAATTTTATCTTAAACCCTCTTAAAGCATTCAAATTCTTAGCTATGTTTATTAAATGGATTAAGAAATGTATATCCTCAGTATCCTATAGTGTACTAATCGATGAAAAGTCTTCTAGGCTTATTAAATGTGCTTGAGGGAGTTGAAGCTTTTATTCACTCTGCATGTTCTCAACATGCAAATATGGATGGTCCAAACATCAAATATCCATGTAAAAAGTGCAAATGTATTCATTTTCTTTCTATTGATGAAGTGAATCTCCATTTGTTAAGAAAAGAGATTGTTCCAAATTATTTTGATTAGACACGATATGGGGAGCCATTAATTTGTAGCACCTTAAAGGGTACTCATTAATAAATGTGGATGGGTTTGAAGGGGAACTATATTTATAACAAATAATATGGGTGCAACTGAAAATCCTTACACTCAAATAGTTTATGATACAGTCAGTTATACCTTTTAGAAAAATGTAGAAAATGTTGAAGAAGAACCAAACCCAAATGCAAAAGAGTTTTTTGACTTATTAAAATAAGCTGACCAAGAATTATGGACAAATTATGAGACTATGACTCAATTATCTTCAATTACTAGAATATTTAACATACAGTATGAATGACATATTTCTGATCAAAGTTTGAATAAAATTCTTCCTTTTTATAATGAATCATTACCTTCTGATCATACAGTGATTGATAATTTCTACAATATGAAGAAACTTATTAGGGGTCTTGGTTTGCCAGTTGAAAAAACAGATTATTGCAACTTGGGATGTATGATGTTTGGGGAGATGATGTGGAATTACAGGAATGCAAATTTTGCGACCAACCTAGGTTCAAACCTAGAAAACGTTCAATGAAACAAAAATTAGTACCTTGGAAGTAAATGTATTATTTCTCGCTAACTCTAAAATTTTAAAGACTATATGCCTCTGATGTTACTACTTCTCACATGAGATAGCATAATGAACACGAATAGGAAGATAGAATAATGAGTCATTCATCGGTTGCACTCGCATGGAAACATTTCAATAACACTTACTCTAAGTTTGCAGCTAACATTCAAAATGTTAGGTTGGGATTGTTGATAGATGGATTCCAACCTTTTGGTCAATCCGACCAATAATATTCATCATGGTCAATCATAATTACTCCTTATAATATGCCTCTATGGATGTGTATAAATGAAGCATATATATTCTTAACGGTGATTGTGCCAGGGCCTGTGGATCCAAAGCATAAAATTGATATATTCTTATAACCATTAGTACTTGAATTGCATCATCTTTGGGAATTTGGTGTTCAGATATAAGATGTGTCTCTTAAACAAAATTTTTTGTTAAGAGTAACTTTGATGTGGACTATTAGTGATTTCCCTGCATATGCTATTTTATCTAGGTAGAGCACAACAAGGAAATTGACTTGTTTTTATTGTGACAATGATTTTGATGCGTTTTATCTTCCTAATGGGGCCAAAACATCTTGGTTCGACAACCACAGGAAATTTCTTCCTCCAGATCATCCATTTAGATGCAATAAACAAAACTTCATTAAGAATGGGATGGTACAAACAACTCCTCCCCCTCACAAAGCTAGTGAAGAGATATTGCAGAGATTGATAAATTAGGGTTGCTGAAAGTTACAGAACTTGAAGCTGAAGAAGTTAATAGAAGCATTAGCAAAAATTCTGGTTGGAGAAAATGAATTATCTTTTGAGATTTGTCATATTAGAAAACTAATTTGATACGTCATAATTTAGATGTGATGCATATTTAAAAAATATTTTTGACAATTTGTTCAACACCATAATGAACATTGAAAGAAGGAGAAAGGACAATGCAAAATCATGAGCTAATTTGAAACTTTTTTGTAGAGAGAATGAGTTAGATAAAGATCTTCGCACTGGTAAATATCTAAAAGCATGTCACACTTTGGACAAAAAAATAAAGGGAAACTTTCTGTGAATGGTTGAAAAGTCTAAAGTTTCCTAATAGTTATGTTTCGAACTTGGCTAGGTATGTGAATATGAGAAAGTACAAATCAATTGGTATTGTCATGTATTTATGCAAAAGCTAATTCCAATTGCATTTCGGGAGTTGCTACCAAATAAGGTTTGGGAAGCTATAACAGAATGAAGTTTGTTTTCAAAAAACTTAACATTATCTGAAATAAAAGTTGGCTAAAATGAAAAAACTAGAAACAAACGTTATAGTTATCTTATGTAAATTGGAAGGAATTTTTCCTTTAAGTTTCTTTGACTATATGGAGCATTTACCCATAAATTTAATACACGAGGATAAAGTTGTTTGTCCAATTTAGTATCGATGGATGTATTCGTTTGAGAGATAACTATAGTTAATATTTAAATAAACCTTATAGCATATTTTAATCATAGAATTGTAATAACCCTATTTGTAATGTAGGTATTTGCATCACTTGAAGAAAAATGTCAAAAATAAGGATAGAGTTAAAGGTTCAATATGTAATGCTTATTTAGTGGAGGAAGTAAAACGTTTTGTTCACATTATTTTAAGTCGCATATGCACACGAGGGAAAGAAAAGTTCCTTGTAATGATGATGGGGGAGAAACGAGAGATGTTGATGATAACTTATCCATTTTTACATATCCAAGACGAACATATGGACGTTCAACATGAAGAATGTTAACAAAAGAAGAAATAGAGGCTACCCATGGTTACATTTCATTGAATTGTCAAGAGGTTCAAGCTTTTGTGTAGTAAGTTTAAGTTGATTTTGAAATTGATTATTTGAGTTTTCGAAGTTAGTGTTGTTCATAACTAAAATACATAATAATGGTTCTAGATTATACGAGGAATGGTTACGTGAGTTCATGCCCAAAACAACACAGAATGATATAAATAAAGAAGTTGAAAGACATTTTCCTCGATGGTTCGAGAAATATGTAAGTTTTTACTTGCAATAATTGAAATGGTTGAATTATCAGATCAAAGTGTTTAAATGACATTATACTATTTAATATGATAAAAACATTATGTAGGCCTCAGAAAATGCAATAGAAAACAAGTTCATATATGATCTAGCGAAAGGACCTTTGCAAACTGTTAAATCGTATCTGATGTATTTTGTTAATGGATACAAATTTCATACAGAATATCATGGTCATACTATGACAATAGTAAATAGTAAGGTTTGCATATGGGGAGAATTGATGGATTATTATGGTAAAATTATTGAGATACTTGAAATTGAGTATCCTGCATTGTCAATAAAACATAGTGTGATATTTAAGTGTAAATGGTTTGATCCAACTCCTAATATTGGAACAAAAGTGCACAGTTGATAAAATATAGTTAAAATCAACCAACGAAAAAGATTTAGACAATTTGAACCTTTCATGTTAGCGATGCAAGCGATCCAGGTATATTATATCTCTTTTCCCATTTTATGATGAGATAAGTCAAATTGATTAGTTGTTTGCAAAGTAAAATCTAGAGGTGTTCTTGAATTACATAGAAAAGGAGAAAATAAGATCATTGAAAGTGAAACGTTTTAGGAAGATGTTCATCAAATAAATGCATGTGTAACATATAACGACAATGAACTATTGAATGATCTAAATAATGAATATGTCAAATTTTATCTGGAGAGGATGAGGAGGTTGACAGATATAAAGAGGAGCTTGAGTTTGATTCTAATTCTTCAAAAAAAGAAGATAATGATGATTTTGATTTAAAATTAAGTGATGATAGTGATTAATTTGTGTAAGTAACAGAATATTATATGAATAAATTTAATAATATATTGTTATATATTTAATTCATATTGTTTTATTAATAATCAATAAAATATGAATTTCAGCTTAAAAATATGTCACATAAGAGAAAACAGGATATGATGTGCCCAAGGTTCAGGTTACTATGATTTGGAGGACCCAATGCATGTCCAAGTGAAGTATCACATTCTGTAGATACTATAAAATCAAGTGCTACACGTCTAACTAGTGCACATCTAGATCAGGGATCACCTTCACCAACTACAATCCTTGTAGAGTCACATTCCCTACCTACTGCTACACCATCCAACACTCCTACACCATCCACCACCGTTATACCAGATATATCAAGGGTAAATGTTGCAGATGAAGGACATGCCCTCTAACTTGGAGCTAAGAGAGTTGATGTAAGAAATTAAATCACAATTGTCAACAATCTGAAAGTAAAGTTCTAAAAATTTTGTAATACATGCTTGATAACACCATAGGTTTATACTTAATATATAGGTTTTAATTTCAAAATGATCTAAAAATGCTTACATATTTGGTTGGCTCTGTCTGGAACGTACTCTAGAAATATCTCATCCAAGTTCAAGGAGAGGATAGATCTTGAGGGTTATATATGGAAGAATATCTCTCAAGTGACAAAGGATTTTTATTATCAGGAGTTTGAGGTACAAAACATATATTCTTTAATCTTTTTTATTTTATCTAATTTTATACATTAATTAGATAAATATTGTAGTTTATAAGTATTTATAATATTTTTCTTTTTATTCAGAAAGAATTTTTTTTGGATTCAAAATTTAATGTTATAATTTATAATGTATGGGAGAGGCGAGCTCATACACGTTAAAGAGACTTTCTTGCTTCAATACACAAGAATAGTGTACGACCTCCTTATATATCTGAAGAAATATGAAATCATTGGTAGCAATACGCATCACCGAGATAATGTCCATTTCAAATCGCAATTCTACAAACAGACATAGAGGACCGAAGGGAGAGAGTCTACCTGTACACACTGGAGGATCTATGACCCACCAGGTGCTTACAAAGAAACTTGTAAGTATCAAAACTTTACACTTATATTCTGATATTTGTACTTTGATGTATGAAATTTGATTTCAATGTAATTTGATTTATGAAATTTAGAATGAAAATATATGTGTATTATGGAGAATAATAATGTTGTAAATGTCTGGTGCCATTAATTGTTGTGTTGTTGAATAAATTTTTTTGTCTAACAGGGGGTAAATATCATAAAAAATAGAGGAAACTCTGCCAACTTTTTGTAAATTGTAGTTCATTTATAACAATTTACTCTGATGCAGGAAAAGTCTACAGGCAGGATGCCTACACTACGCCAGCTCTTTTTGCACATCCAAACTAAGAAGTATGATGGTGTGACCTTCATCAACACCCGATGTAGACAACTTCATGTATGTAAAATCTATACTTCAATATTAATTCTTAAAAATTATCACTTATTAACATAAAAATTATAATTATATGACCAAATACAAGAAAGCATTGAACGACAGTCTTAGAACTCTAAAATTACTGATGAGAGTTAGACATATTTTGATGAAGTGTGGTAGGGACCGCCGTGGAAGGATTTTTAGCTTAAGTTCATTTACAAATACATGTTATTCACAATCCTCCACGTCTACTGCAACTAGATCTAGTACGCGGTCCGCATCAAATGAGAGATTGATTCAGCTTGAGAACACAGTAGAGAGGCTGATGGAGTGTATCATCCAGCTCCGTAATGAGGTGGATGAGTTGAAGGGGAGGGACAAAACCTCATCGCAACAGTTAGAGCATCTACCTTCACCAACTGCATAGCTTAGATGGATAAGTAAATGTATTTGATGTTTTGCTACTCTTAAGTTTTTGTATAAATTATTAATTTATAGTTATTTTCAAGATAATTATTGTTGTACAGTATAATTTTTATTATATTATCAATCAGGATAATATTAACTTTATATTATCAATTAATGTTATATTATTTATAGAAATTATAGTAATTTTTATTGTTATACCATCTAGCACCCTTACACCATCCACCACCCCTATACTGGCAGAGATCAAGGGTAAACGTTACAGATGAAGGACGTGCCCTCTAACCTGGAGCTAAGGGAGTGGATGTAAGAAATTAAATCACAATTGTCAACAATCTGTAAGTAAAGTTCTAAAAATTTTGTAATACATGCATGACAACACCATAGGTTTATACTTAATTTATAGGTTTTAATTTCAAAATGATCTAAATATGCTTATGTATTTGGTTGGTTCCATCTGGAACGTCCTCCAGAAATATCTCATCCAAGTAAGGAGAGGATAGATCTTGAGGGTTATATATGGAAGAATATCTCTCAAGCGATAAAAGGTTTTTATTATCAGGAGTTTAAGGTACAAAACATATATTCTCTAATCTTCTTTATTTTTCTAATTTTATACATTAATTAGATAAATATTGTAGTTTATAAGTACTTATATTATTTTTCTTTTTTTCAGAAAGAATTTTTTTAGAATTCAAAATTTGATGTTGTAATTTATAATGTATGAGAGAGACGAGCTCGTACATGTTATAGAGACTTTCTTGCTTCAATACACAAGAATAGTGTATGAACTCCTTATATATTTGAAGAAATATGGAATCATTGGTAGCAGTATGCATCATTGAGATAATGTCCATCAAAGCGCAATTTTACAAACAGACATGGAGGACCGAAGAGAGAGAGTCTACCTGTTGTGTAACACCCCACTCCCGCTAGACCCGAACCCGATATCAATGGTTATAAAACAAAGTGGAATGTTTCGGTTATCAATTTGCTGTACTTTATGTTTGTGGTTTTTAAAAAATATATATATACCGACTTTTAATTATTTAGTGATGTGGCACACCACCCTCGCGGAGCACGGATTCGGATATCACCATCGATATCGGGTTCGGGTCCAGCGGGAGTGGGGTGTTACATGTTGGGCCTCGATTCTTTTCTTACTAATAAGCATGTGTTTAGTTTATTTTGAGGTTTAATTTGATTAATTTGTTTTGGTTAGGATT
>JANQAP020687597.1:0-13200 GCA_026874005.2 Erythroxylum coriaceum | reverse complement strand
AGAGATAGATCAAGAATATCTTGCATGCAATTAGATTTATGCAACAATTGCATAAATTACATGAAGAAGACTCAAGACCACTTCTCTCTTTCTCTAGAACTCTTCTAGACCTCTTATCCTCTCACTTGAGTGTGTAAGAACATGTCAGACTTCTTGTACATAACTGAAGAACTCACTTATGTACATTTGTTGAGCCTTCAGTCACGATCGTGGCCTACTTAATTGACAGGCTCGCCTTTGGTCACAATTGTGGCTTATGAGCCACGATCGTGGCCTATTTAAAACCAGCCATACACACTTTTTTTTCATATGATTTTTTATGCATGTGACCCTTAGGTTCCCGATTATTTTGGGAACCTGAATTAACTCTTAATTCAAGCAAATCATGAAAGGTTTCATGATGCCAATTTACTGGAATGTAAGTGGATTAACACACGAACTATTTGATAGTTAATTCTTTGACTTACGAACCTTTCCATAGATAATTATCATGTAATTTGTCCTTTCATCATACTATACCCCACTTAGTTTGGAGTATGGGCGATGTGTCAACTCCCATTAGACTGACTACGTCATATTTAATCCAAATGATGTTAGTTATTATCTTAGGATCTCATTACTCTATTTATCATTGAAGACTCTCTTCATGAAACATAATTGCTTTGGCTAGAGACTCCTGAGTACTGACCCTGACAAAAGGCCGTGGGTTTCATCTGCTTTTATTAGGAGTGGTGAATCCTTTATTGGCTACCTAATTACCTTCGAATACTAATAGATGTACCCAATCACCACCCTAAGAGTGACCTTATCTTCAGATAACAAGGAATGATGTCTAAGCACAGGATTAGTATCCAAGATATCTTTGAGTACCTCAAGTCTAAAGATATTTGCACCATTTCTATGATGAGATTAATCATTAACATTTGATAGATCATCTATATAATAATCTTATAGCAGGTTATCCGATGTACTTACTACTCTTAGTAAGAATCCACATGTTAACTCTAAACATCTCATGCTTATAGTTTGTGAGATCCACTGCTTGATCAAATCAAGAAGTATACTATGTGCTAGTCTATCTAGATTAATAATGTCCTGTCTTATTAATCCTATGACTAGGGCTTATTTACATACTAACATAATTACACATGATAGGAATCTCATTATCATAGTCTCATCATGATTTCCTTTATGCTATGTTTTATGTCATAGACCTCATTAATTCGATTTAAGATTGACATCAATTCATATATAAACAAATATCAAATTAATGAAAATTGACTTTCACTTTATTAATCAAAATAAAGTTTGTACAAAAGTGCTAAAGGTGACTACCTTTAGAGCACTACTCTATCAATCTCCCACTGGAACTAAAGCCAATCGCCTTTATATCTAATACCATAGGTGAGTACACTAGAATCAAATTTCATTTGAGGAAGTGGTTTAGTCAAAGGATTAGTGATGTCCTGATCTGTGGGCACTCTCTCTATCTTCACATCAGCTCTTTCAATTATCTCCCTGGTCAGGTGATATCTCCTGAGTAAGTGCTTAGACCTCTGATGAGACCTTGGTTTTTTAGCTTGAGTAATAGCCCCATTGTTGTCACAGTACAACAGTATTGGGTCTACCATGCTCAGAACCACTCTAAGTTCCATAACAAACTTTTTGATCCAAACAGCTTCTTTTGCCACTTTCTTAGCTACAATGTACTCCAACTCGATCGTTGAATCTATAGTCATCTCTTGGTTAGAACTCTTCCAATTGATTGCTCCACCATTTAGTGTGAAAACATAACCTGACTAGGATTTAGAGTCATCCTGGTCAGTCGTATGTTCATTCACTATGAGATCTCTATTTTTATATATCAAGAATGCATCCTTAGTCCTTCTCAAGTACTTTAGGATATTCTTGACAGAAACCCAGTGACACTCACCAGGATCTGATTGATATCTGCTCATAACACTTAGAGCATACGATATATCGGGTCTTGTACAAAACATAGCATACATGATTGATCCTATTGTCGAAGCATACAGGATCATACTCATGCGAGTCCTCTCATCTTGCATCTTGAGACACATAAATTTTGAGAGTTTTATCCTATAAGTTATGGGTAGAAACCCTCTCTTGGACTGCTCCATACTAAATCTCTTTAGCACTTTATCTATGTATGTTGACTATGAAAGACCTGGCAATTTTCTTGATCTATCTCTATAGATCTTTATTCCTAATATATAGGTTGCTTCTCCAAGGTCTTTCATGGAAAAATTTTGGGACAACCAAATTTTGACTGATTGCAAACTTGAGACATTATTTCCTATTAGTAAAATGTCATCTACATATAACACAAGGAATATGATAGCACTCCCACTAACCTTCTTGTACACATAAGGTTCATCAGGATTTTGTTATAAACCAAACTCTTTGATTTTCTCATCAAATCAGATGTTCCAACTCCTAGATGCTTGCTTCAATCTATAAATAGATTTTTGACACTTGCATACCCTTTTTCCATCTTTGGATATGAAGCCCTCAGGCAATATCATATACACATACTTAACTAGGTTTCCATTTAGGAAAGTGTCTTCATATCCATTTGTCATATTTCGTAATGATAATGAGCAGTAATGACTAGGAGTATTCTAATGGATTTAAGCATGGCTACAGGACTAAATGTCTCGTCATAGTCAACTCCTTGTCTTTGATAAAATTCTTTAGAAACCAGCCTCGTCTTATAAGTAATCACATTACCATCCATGTCGATTTTATTCTTGAAAATCCACTTGCACCCTATGGGTTTTCACCCTTAGGGTGGGTTAACCAAAGTCTATACTTGGTTTTCAAACATGGAATCCATTTCGGACTTCATGGCTTGAAGCCATTTTTTAGATTCTAACTCTTTAGAGTCTCTTTATAGGAGTAGGCTCATCGTTCTCTATAAGCAATACGTCATTTTGTTTACTTATGAGAAATCCATATCTCTCTGGAACAATGCATATCCTACTTGATCTACGAAAATTTTATGCGTCAGAAGGTTCAATTGTTGTCTTATCTCCGTGAACAACAATTTCGGGTTTAGACAGTTGATTTGCATATGTTTGAGCGTCATAAACTTCATCAAGTTCAATTTTGCTCCCACTGTCTTCTCTTAGAAGAAACTCTTTCTCTAAAAAGATAGCATACTTTGAGACAAAAACTTTTTACTCTAAAGCACTGTAACACTGATATCCAATTGTTTCCTTAGGATATCCTGTAAATAGACATTTATCAGATTTAGCTTTAAGCTTGTCTAATTGAATCTGCTTCACGTAAGCTAGACAACCCTAGACTTTCATATGAGAAAAATAGGGCTTTTATTAGTCCATATCTTATATAGAGTAAGATCAACTACTTTTGAAGGGACTCTGTCTATCATATAAACATCAGTCTTGAGTGCATGACCCTAAAAGGATTTTGGTAGATTTGTTAAGCCCATCATTACCTTACCATGTCTAACCAGGTTCAGTTTCTCCTTTCAAAGGTGGAGTCCATTGGGATACAATCTCGATATCCCTGAGATAAGTTAGAAACTTCTCGTTTAAGTATTCACCACCTCGATCAGATTGAAGTGTCTTGATACTTCTATTGAACTGTTTCTCTACTTCATGTCTAAATTGTTTGAACATTTCAAATGCTTCAAACTTGTATCTTATTAGATACACATACCTATGTCATGAATAATCATCGATAAAGGTAATGAAGTACATAAAATCACCTTTGGCATTAATGGACATTGGACCACATACATCATAATGTATTAGGTATAATAATTTATTCGCTCGTTCACCCTTTACTTTAAAAGATGATTTAGTCATCTTGCTTAACAAGTAAGATTCATATGTGTCATATGATTCTTCATCGAATGATCCTAAGCTACCACTCTTATGTAGCTTAGTCATGCATTTCTCCCTTATATGGCTAAGTCAATAATACCACAAGTAATATGATTTTAAGTTATCTCGTTTTTGTCTTTTAATATCATTGATATTTAAAATTGGATTACATATATCTAATATGTAATACCATTGCATAATGTAGCAGTATTATACAACATTTCATTCAACTTAATTGAACAA
Organism: Erythroxylum coriaceum; assembly: GCA_026874005.2. Classification (NCBI taxonomy): domain Eukaryota; kingdom Viridiplantae; phylum Streptophyta; class Magnoliopsida; order Malpighiales; family Erythroxylaceae; genus Erythroxylum; species Erythroxylum coriaceum. Next base: position 9,085 of record JANQAP020687597.1, on the reverse strand, counting down.
CCATTGCTTGAAAAAGTTAAATGAAATCCTACTTTATTAAGAAATGAAACAAATACAATGTTCTTTGTCACAACGAGTACATAATAGCAATTATCCAAAATTAGCTCTAACCTACTAGGAAGATACAAAACATATGTTCCTACGGCTAATGCAACAACTCTTGCTCCATTTCCCACACGTAGGTCCATCTCTCCCTTCTTGAGTGGTCTGTTATCCTTGAGACCCTATATATCAACACATATGTGTAAGCCACATCTAGTATCTAACACCCAAATGTTATGATCAGAAATAGTATTAACCTCAATGACAAGTAATATACTTGAAGTAGAAGGTGGGGCATCTAATGCATTCTTCTTCTTCAGTAACTCCAGGTAAGCTTTGCAGCTCCTCTTCCAATGTCCTTCCTTGTTGCAATCGAAGCATATCCCCTTTGATGTCGTCTCCTTTGTCTTCTTCTTGGCTACTCCTCCCACTGGCTTCTTAGACTTCTTCTTTTTCTTTTGGTTCTTCCTTCGAGAACTAGAAGGAGAGTCCACCAGCATCACAACCTTAATGTCTTTCTTGATAGTTTGCTTAGTTTTTTTGAGCAGATTAATCAACTTAGGTATCGTTGTGGATATTTAGTTCATTTGATAGTTAGGCACAAACTGTGAATAACTATCGGTTAAACCAGTTAGAATTAAGTCTATACTTAATTCACGATTCATTATGAAATCCAAACTGGCTAACCTTTCAATATATCTATACATCTTTAGTGCATACTGCACTGGAGATGATCCCTCAGCCATCTTAGAGCAGAAAAGCAACCTTGAGGTCTTGAACCTTTCATACCGAGCTTGATCATTAAATAGTTACCTTAGATGGTAGACTATGGTATGAGCATCCGTAGCCTATGTTAATTTTACAGTTCTGGTGATATAGAGGCCAGCATTATACAGCTAACCAGCTTACTATCATCTAGTAACTTCTTGTATGCTTTCTGATCCTTATCAGATGTGTCGGCAGAAGGGGGACTGGGAAGTGTTTCATCTAGGACATATCCTAGTTTCTTATATTTGAGAACAATTCTCAAATTCTGTAGCCAATCCAAGAAGTTAGGTCCCGTGAGTTTGATGGAGTTTAATAGAGAGCGTAGGTTCACAATGGACGAAGACATCGTGGCAATTCAATAACCTAGAAGAATGAGAGAAAGTTTTAGAATGTACACCAGTGCATATCGATAAGGACTTTAATCACATACATTATGGGTCCCACTATTCTTATTCAAATCCATAGCCCTCATTAAGAATTCGAGAAAACTTATAGTTTTCTTAATGGGTCGATATCCAATATCACCAAGAATGACCTTGGGTTTGCCAAACAAACCACCTTAGGTCAATCGGTAGGTATCATTCATAACAATTGCATTTAGTTATACAACTATTGACTTGTGCCATCAACTGTTGATTTAGCAAACTCATTGGGTTATCAACTCTTGATTTGCATACATCCCATGTATATAACCCAACTTTGCTTCTATCTATGTTGACCTTAGATTTACCTAACAAATCAAGGGTTCCAATTAGGACCAATCCATTAATCTGAAAATCTAATTTCTATGGTTTGAACATATTCGTGTAGAGCGGGCTTGAGTTTGCCCAACAACCTAACTCTAAAAGAATTATGGTTCTTACCATATCAATGGAAGGTGTAAGTCCTAATATTTCGGTTAAGGAATTTGTTCTTTGGTCTCATCAATACTTGGATGATATTGTATATATATTGCATATATATATTTAGATTATGGACAACTTAATTAAATTGAGTCAATGTCCATAACCACCCTTAAAATAAATCTAATGTATGTATCACACAAAGGAGGTTTAATTAAGGTTGTGACTTAACTAAGCATCAAAAGTTTGTGGTTCGATTTAACTCTTAAACCAAATCGGGTACTAAAGTTAGTCTGGGCTAATTCGAATTATGAATGTGTTGATCGCAAAAATAATATACTCGTTTTACGCTCAAAAAATCGCAAGTGAACAAGTCGTGACTTGTAGTTAAAAAGAGAGGATGTCGATCCTATAGGGATTGATGCCCAAACACCACTTAATTCAGACAAAACTTTGTTTAAGAAATGAAATTGTTTAATGCAAATAATCTAAAAAATTAAATTAAAATTAAAAGACTAATAACGAACATTGAACAATAACAATATGCAAAAAAATCGAAACTCAAGAATCTAAAGACTAGAGATTACTTTTTTCCCTATTTTATCTCCCTCCTATTTTATTAATTGAATTATGACTCACCTAAGATTTCTAAATGTATTAATTACCCTCTCTCAAGGTATAATGAATTGTCCCTAATCGAATTAATGGGAATCAAATGGACGGTCTCTAGACTTACCCAATGACTCTACCAATTTAATTAGTTATTAAACTATCTTATGGGTGATCAATTGAATTAGCAGAGATGTCTCTTCTAACTATTCAATTGACGTGATGATTGTATATTTATAGGCTACAAACTCTCATTGTGCAATCATACACAATTAATCTTCCTCACTCTCTCGATTTATTGCAAGATAACAAATAAAATCAGCAATCATCAAAGACAACTTCATTCAATTTAATAAAATAGGAGTTTTAACAAAATAGTTCAAAAACAATTCCTAAAACTAAATCAGCCACTCACAGTCTCCATAACATAATCAACATTCAAACAAACCATTTTACAAAGAGTAGAAGAAAGAAAAACACAAAAAATTGGATAAAAGGAACTTCTTCTCTTCTTTGCTAAAATCTGGAATTTTGGAAGTTGATGTGTTGTTTTCCCTAATCTTGTGATAATCCTTGACTTCAATCCTTCCTTAAGGCTCCAAACTTGTGTTCTTCACTCAAGAATGGTGTTTTCATAGAAGGGTTTCATCTTCCCTTGATGATGGAGGCTCAATTATGCTTTAATAGTCCAAAAACCCTAAGTTTAATGAAGCCCCACATTATGACTTGGATTATAATTCCCATGATCGTAGGAATTGGCATGATTCCCACGATGGTGGGAATTTGCCACAGATAAACTCCTCTTTGATCTCTAGCTCAATCTCCAAGTTGCTCCATCTTCCTTCCTACATAAAAATAGTCAATTCTTACCCTAAATTAACATCAAATGTAAAAGAACAACAATGGAAATCAAACTAAATGAAAACCTACAAAATGAATCCTAAACTACAACAATAATCAACAATTATGCAAGAAAACACATGCCAATCACTTAGTAAAACATAGACTAATGCACAACTATCATAATGTAATTTTATTAGGAACCTTAAAATTCAATTATTTTGATGTCCAAATTAAACAATTTAATTCTAGTATATATGCCTTTTTCTAGTCGCACTGGAAATGCTATTCTCTACTTAGATTAATTATAAATTAATCCCTAGCATTTCCAAAATTCCCTTTCATTAATAAGTCATCTATAATATCCCTAGGTCATCTCAAATTGATCTAAACAATTTTGGCACAAGCCAAAAATATCTTGATGGCCAAAATCATCAAGATAAATAAGTTAACCTACTAGACACTGAAAGGACCGATTCGACGTTCAGAAATAACCCTAATTTCAAACACATGCACTAAGCATGCTACTACCATCAAAATAATACATTTCTTATGTCATAAAAACTTTATTAAGGTCTTATAACTGAAACACATACACCATAAGTCATTAATTAAGTCAACTCCATCAGCTTTCAAAAAGCTTACCAATGTTGACTTTGACTTGATTTATTAATTGAACCAAATTAAGTTAATTATGGAAAAATTCTAAAGTCTTATACACATTCTAAATGTGCCTAATAAAAAATTCCATAAACTAATTCCTAGGAATTATTTATTAACTAAGGGGAATTAGTCAGCACATCACATGTCTATGACACTTGTCATATTACTTCTAACACTAGTCATACTCTACATCATGCATGATAAGATAATCACTTTAACAATAAGTGTCATACATCTTATAAATATGGAAACACCTTATCTTGCATGTGCATGCATAAAATTTATAAAAACAATTTTTATAAAAATTAATATGGAATTTACAAGCATGCATATTCATTAGATTGCTAGAACTTCCCAAATCTTCATACATGCATCAGGCTGAAATTAAATTTGTAATAAAATAGCAAATGAAGTTCAATTGCATCTTACTTTGACAAACACATAACATAACAACTTATAAACATTTCTGTGAAAGAAAATCAGAAAAATAAATTTTCTAGAATTATTAAGAAATTTTCAAAATCAGCACATGCATTCAGTTTTCCAGAAATTCCCAGAAACCATCATATGAATAGACTGGATATTAATTCGAAATAAAATAACAAATGACATTAAATTGCAATTTCATTTTAAATAAACATGATATAACACCTTATAAACATTTATGTGAAAGAAAATTAGAAATAAAAAGTTTCTACAATTTATATGAATTATTCCAAATCAATATACATGTCAGTCACAACCTAGCAAACACTTTGCACATGTTCAATATATCATCTAATACATGCATAAACTTGCTTTGATACCATATTGGGAAAGTGATGGATTCATGCATCATATGCATGAAAATGCAATGGAAGTGTCAGAATCTAAATTCCGATCACATGACAACCCTGAAAATCCAGAAACATATATGCATGCATAGACAGATCATAAGAACATGAAATTTAAACATTTGTACCTTTCGTTCTCCTCCTTTCTTGATTCTTGTCCTCGTTTAGGTTGTAACAAACACCAAACCCTTCCTTGATCATCCTAGGAGATGCAAAGAGGAAGAAGAAGTAGTTTGTAAGGGTGGTTAGAATACCAAACTTGATGAGTTCAAGTAGATGTTCAAATGGAGAGATAGATCAAGAATATCTTGCATACAAAATTAGATTTATGCAACAATTGCATAAATTATTGTTGCATAAATTACATGAAGAAGATTCAAGACCACTTCTCTCTCTCTTTAGAACTCTTCTAGGCCCCTTAGCCTCTCACTTAAGTGTGTAAGAACATGTTATCTTCTTGTACATAAGTGAAGAACTCACTTATGTACATCTGTCGAGCCTTCAGTCACAATCGTGGCCTATAAGCCACGATCATAGCCTACTTAAAACCAACCATACATACTTTGTTTTTCATCCTATCTTTTATGCATGTGACCCTTAGGTTCTTGATTATTTTGGGCACCTAAATTAACTCTTAATTTAAGCAAATCATGAAAGGTTTCATAATGCCAATTTACCGAAATATAAGTGGATTAACACACGAACTCTTTGATATTTAATTCTCTGACTTACGAACCTTTCATAGACAATTATTGTGCAATTCGTCTTTTCACCATAATATACTCCACTTGGTTTGAAATATGGGCTATGTGTTAACTCCTACTAGACTGACTACGTCACATCTAGTCCAAGTGATGTTAGTTCTTGTCCTTGGATCTCATTACTCTATGTGTCATTGAAGACTCTCTTCATGATACATAACTGCTCTGGCCAGAGACTCCTGAGTAATGACCCTAACAAGAGGCAATGGGTATCATCTCCTTCTATCAGGAGTGGTGAATCCTTTATTGGCTACCCAATTACCTTCGAATACCAATAGTTATACCCAATCACCACCCTAGGAGCGACCTCATCTTGAGGTAACAACGAATGATGTCAAAGCATAGGATTAGTATCCAAGGTATCCTTGAGTACCTCAAGTCTAAGGATATTTGCACCATTGCTATGAAGAGATTAATTATTGACATTTGATAGATCATCCATATGATAATCTCATAGTGGGTCATCTGATGTACTTACTACTCTTAGTAAGCATCCACCTGTTAACTCTAAACGTCTCATGCTTACAGTTTGTGAGATCCACTGCTTGATCAAATCAAGGAGTATAACATGTGCTAATCTATCTGGATTAATAATGTCTTGTCTTATTAATCCTGTGACTAGGGATTATTTACATACTAACATAATTACACGTGGTAGGAATCGCATTATCATGATCTCATCATGATTTTCTTCATACTATGTTTTGTATCATGGACTTCTTTAATTTGATTTAAAATCGATATCAATTCATATATAAAAGAATACCAAATTAATGAAAATTGCCTTTCGCTTTATTAATCAAAATAAAGTTTGTATAAAAGTGCTAAAAGTGATTGCTTTTAGGACACTACTTTAAAAATAATTGCATAACAAATAATTAATCGGTTAAGGGTTTAGGGGGATTCCATGCCTAGATACTAATTATTTGATATTGGTAATTAACTTAGTGTTTCCATAATTCTTTTCTTAAATCGTGATGCTTGTTTTCTTGATTTGCTTAATTCAATAACAGTCAATCCTTAGGCTAGATAATAGAACAACAACAATTACTAGTACTCACTATCCTTGTAGGATTGATCCGTATTTTCCGATACTAGCTATAGCTACATCGTGCACTTGCGATATTAAATATTGAATACTCACAAAATAAGGTTAATCAAGGTTTTGTCGCCATTGTTAGGGACAGTGATATTAGGAACACCTTAGTTTTATTAATCTAGTAATTTCTTGTGTTTATTTGTTTTGCTTTATTTATTTGTTTTTACTTTATGTTATTTAATTTGTTTTTGTTAATTAGGTTATTTCTTTAGTTTAGGCTAGACTCTAGATTAGTTTATGACCTAGTAACACTGAGAACTTATTAGACGTAGATCCTGAGATAGAAAGAACTGTGCGTAGGAATCATCCTAAGATAAACCTTAGGGAGTTTGCACAACTGTGCATCATTCCATGCACAAAACTGTGCACTTCTAAGATCCATATAAAAAATGCCCTAATTCTTCAAATTTTCTCTTTTCTTATCTCTCCCTCTCATAGCCGACGTTGCCCCTCACTATATCAATCCCATTTTTTGTGTTTTCAGCCAATTTTAATGACACACAACTAAGTTTCTGTGTTACTTATACTTGTTTATGCATGATTTATTAGGTGTTTTGTGTTATTTGCAGGTTTTTCAACTAAAAAAGCTAATTTCATGATTTTGGGATTTTTGGGGAATTTGGAAGTTTACGTGCTTTCTTAGTGTCTAATGGTCGAAGTTAATCTTCACCTAATCATTTTTATTATCAAATTTGAGTAATATTGCATGTGAATTGCGTTTAAATTCAACTTTAATTTTTAAACTTTACGATTTTGTCATTTACATATTTTAACTGTGATGTTTTTGTGTCAAATTAGGTTAATTAGTAAGTTACGACATTGATTAAGTATAGGCATGTGTTTAATTTCATAAGTGTCCTGTTTAATTGTGACAATTTCATGTAATTTGTTTTTCGAGCTTTTAACTTCAAGTTAGGTTTAGAATTGTCTTTTAACAATTGAGTCTTTTAATTTGTTAATTACACAATGTCTAATTTTAATTTTGGATTTAACTAGTTGTCAAGTAATTTTTAATGAATTTTAAAAGTATTTATGTCTATTTTTTAATTTTGAAATCTTTTCTTTGTTTAATGTTTCGTAATTAGTTGGTTTTCACAATCAATACGTTTTGAGCATAATCAAAATTAAGCATGGGGAAAAGTATGTCTTAGAGATCAATAAGTTAGTTTCCTTATACTTGGTTTTAACATCGTGTCAGGCAAAAATGCCACGCATACTGCAAGAGAAGGAGATTCCAAGAAAGAGGTGTTAAGGCTAGTGTTTTAAACTAGCTCAGCTCTTAGAGAGGCCACAGATGCTTGTATTTAACGTCGGGGTTCAAGAAAAGCAGTATCAAAGACTGAAGAATAAGAAATTTGGAGTCAAACGGTACACTGATTGGGAGTCCTTGGAGCAGGTTGGGTTAGCCTAATCAGTGAGGCAGTTGGTGGAGGTAGGAGCATGGTCTCATCTTTTTAAATTCGTGGAACCATCCTATAGAGAGTTGACTCTATAAGTCCTCAACATATTTTTTGTGGAGATGGGATGTAACAATAGGGATCGTCCCAATACGGTTTAGTTCTGGCTGATGGGAGAGAGACATTAGATGAGTATCACGCAATTCTCCATCACCATGGGATTATATGATCGAGAGTACATGGAGACACCACACTACCAAAAATTACGCATAGAATTGCCATGTGAGTTTCCTGCATAACACTTTTGGAGTAGGCTCAGCACAAAGGACAATTACAACCCACGAATGTCAAAGGCTTCAACATTACACAGTCCAACACTCAAGTACATACATGGTATTCTGAGTCTTACGTTGAGTGGTCGAGGTGACAACTGGGGAGTAGTCGATAATATGGATGTCTTCTACCTCTGGAGCATGAATGAGATGATGCCTATACAATTAAGACATGCTCTTGTCTAGTTCGCACATCAGATGGGAATTTTTGATTGGCTATGATAGTTGTGATTTGTATTATGTTTTAGGGTTCAATTTGTTAGGTATTTAGTGTTAATTTGAGTGTTGAGTGTGTGTTTAGGTTTTAAATGTGTTAGTTTGTGTTTAAGTGTTTTTATGGGTTAGTATGAGTCTTTGAGCTTAAATGTTATGTTTTTGAGGTACCTTGATGTGTTTGTTAGTATTTCAGGGTCAACGACAAAGAACGGAGAAGTTTCAGAGAGTTTTGGGCCAAAACCACAGCTCATGATCGTGGCACAATAGGCCACGATTGTGACAGAAAGATGTGAGCCACCAAGATCCAGGCCACTATTGTGACACTTTGGTCACGATCGTGACAGAGAGACCAGAACTAGGCCATGATCGTGACAGAGCCACAATCGTGGCCTACGTCAGGTAGACACGAAAATAACTGAAAACGTCAAGTTTTGAGGGATTTTTTAGACCATCTTAACCCGGAATGAACCCTAAGGCTTCCAAGGTATTTAAGAAACATCAAAGAATAGAAAAGGGAGCTTTTTGTATCAACCAAATTTTGAAATCGTAGAGATCTTATCGACAATGTCTGGATGGTGTCGGTCGACGTGTGCCTCTAAATCAAATAATACACATATGCACACATTACTAATTGATCAATCAAATGAATGCTCAAAGTTACACATGTATATGTATCATGTTTA
>JANQAP020687519.1:1622-13201 GCA_026874005.2 Erythroxylum coriaceum | reverse complement strand
TGAGATGAATGGATGTAATAGTATGATCAAACTTTGCATCATTTTGTTATTAAACGAAGGATCAAGAGGAGAAGTTTAATATGGAATGAGAAACTATAGATGCTTAGGTTAAGAATTAGAAATATATAAACCTAAGTGTTAATTAGTAGTCAGGCTTCCATAATTAACTCGGGTGAAAAATTGTTGAATACGAAATTTAGATTAGTTAATTATTCGAGTTGTTTTGTTATTTTGTTTTAGTTTTTATTATTAGTTAATTGTGTTGTGTGTGTTTGTTTAATTTTTATTATTAATTTCGCACTGATTAGGAAGTGCACTTGTTTAGTTTATTCTAGGAAGGAGATCTTTGAATAGAGAACCTGTCCCTTTTGTTGATAACGTACATTGTATACGACGATTTCAAGGGGACTTTGAAGACGATTGCGAGGAACTCAAGAGTGAAGATTAAATTAATAACCAAAAGATGGGTGAAAGGCAGTTAGTGATGAAAGAGTATGCTAGACCGGTGATTGGTACTGCCACTTCATGCATATGTTTGGGAAAGGCAGTTAGCAACTATGAATTGAAGAGCATCCATTATAACATGCTGCCACCTTTCTATAGGGTTCCTAATGAAGACCCTTTAAACTTCATTTAGGAAATCTATATCACTTTCTAAACCTTTCCGATGACTTAAACGAAGATAAACTCAGAATGAGATGCCTCCTATACACATTGAAGGATCAAGCTAAGGCATGGCTATTAACTACATGGGCAGAGGTGTACAAACAATTCATGGGAAAGTTCTATTCCCATCAAAAGACATCTGAGTTGCACACCAAGATAACTACCTTCACTCAGATAGAGGGACAGCCATTCCATGAGGCATGGGAACGCTTTAAGATCTTGCTTATACAATGTCCACACCATCATTTTCGGCTCCACATGCTAAACTAATTCTTTTATGATGGGTTGAGGCAATAGTACCAGTACACGATAGACAATGCAGCAGGAGGAGCAGTAGGAGAGAGGAAAGCCAAAGAAACGTATGAACTCTTCAAAATTTTAGGGGCTAATTCTCAACAAAAGAGCATTAGGGGAAGAAAAGTTGGAGTTTATGAAGTGAGCTCGAATCAAAAATTAGCTACGCAGTTAGCTGAGTTAACGAGGCATATAAAGATGCTAACTACACAGCTACCCTAAAATGCTCTAAATCAAGAGGTGTGTGGTATATGTGGACCTTTTAGTCATAATGATAATGTTGGTTCGTATTCTTATGAACCTTTTGCAGATGAGGAAGAACAAGTTAACTTACTTAACATCTTTCAACCAAGGGAGAGAAATGATCCATACTCGAATACCTATAACCCTGGCTGGTGAAACCACCCCAATTTCTCTTGGAAGACCAACAATCCATAGATGCAACCCTAACCACAATATCGAAATCCTGAGAGGCCAAGATTTTTCTAAGGGCAATCCTTAAATGATAACCTACTGAGAAAGCCTTCTCTAAGGAAAACCTGAATGCATTCAGTTACGTCGTAACTCAAAACTAGGAAATGAACAACAAGAGGTTTGACTCTTTGGAGGAGTCTATTAAGAGGATTGAAATTCAAGTGGGGCAACTTGCAGCTCAAATGTATAACAATCAAAAAGGAAGGTTGCCCAGTCAACCCGAGCAAGCCCAAGTTATTATTGTTCTGAGAAGTGGTAGAGTGATTGACAATCATGTTGAGTTTCCTTCTGAGCTGCCTGCTATGGATGGTCAAGAGAAGGAAAGCCTCACCAATGGAGATGAGAAAAATGAGAAAAGCATGGGAGAAACTCTTCAAGTCACATTCAAAATGGTTAATGACTAAAGCATGACACTAAGGAAAATGAAGAAAAAAAATGCACAAGGTGACGGATCCTTATCGACCACTAATTCCATATCTAAGTCACCTTAAGGAATTGAAATAAGATGAGTAGTTTTCCTATCTATATCTCATACTTTCTAAGATCAATGTTAATCTGCTCTTGTTAGATGTGATTAGGAACATTCCAGCTTAACAAAAAGGTGTTAGTTTTGGAAGTAGCAAGTGCAATTCTGTGGCCATATTTACCCCCCAAACTGAAAGATCTAGGACATTTTATCATGCAAGTATCTATGTGTAATCGTGATAAGGTTAAGGGTATGCTTGATCTTGGAGCGAACATAAACCTTATGCCTCACTCTATTTATGAGAAACTATATCTAAAGCAATTAATGCCAACTAATATATGCATACAATTAGCTGATATGTCAATCCATTATCTGAAAGGAATAATGGAAGATGTGTTGGTGAAGGTTAGCAGATTAATTATTCCTGTAGACTTTATGGTCTTAGATATAGGGGAGGTTAAACAACAAAGGAAGGAGCACATCATACTCCTAGTGAGGCCTTTTATAGCCACTATTAATACCTTGATTAATGTGAATATTGGAAAGCTGAGCATGAATGTTTTGGGAAAAACAGTAGAATTTTCAATCTTTAATGTTGAACTGGTTCCTACTACTATTTTTTCTGAAGGCTGTTCTTTTGTTGATCAAGTTAATGTTGAATATTATGATTTTGCCTTGCAGGAAGAAGAAGGAAAGAAGCTAAAATAGGTTAAGGAGAGTGATGAATGCTGCCAATTGCTAGTGGATGCAATTGAGGAAGTATTCGGTAGATTCTTGGACACATATTTAAATGAAAAGGAGGAAACAGTGGCATCAATCACTTTGAGCGACCACCTTGAGCATGACCATTGAGGCATCTAGCTACAAGACATTAAAGAAGCAACCCATTTAATTTCTATTTGTTTTTCAATTATTTGTTTATTGTTAATTTTCTTAGTGAACCTTAACATAATTTGTTTTCTTTATTTGCGCAGGCTTACTTTTCTGTCTCTTCTATTTGTTTTCCTTGTAGCTGTCTTAATTCCTCGATACAATACACCGCGCTCCACACCAAATCAACGCAGTGATCACCCCCACTTTCTTATCGTATTTCTTTCCATTTCTTTGTTGATCGTTTGTTTAATGTCTTTTAGTTTTTAATGCTTGTCCTTATCCGTGTTAATTTGTGTCTTTTGTCTTAGACCCCTCTTTTACTTTCATATATCACATTAGGAATAGTGTCATATTTAAGTGTGAAAAAATTATTATTTGTGTGTTGTGTGTTTGTTTTCCGATTTAGTGGTTAGAGATGCAAGGTTATTAAATGAACTCAATCTAGATTAGAAATGCATAATATAAATGAATGAGTATACTTGCATGCTTAGGCTTATTGGCTTGGATTTCAATTAAAGGGACATTAGCTTGTTATGATAGATGAATGACACTTTTCATTTGGTAAGAATTTGAGATTTTTTTAGTGATCTTTCATGATTAAGGAACTCTAGAACTTGCTTGCAAATACTAGTTGAGATCACGTAATCTTATGCAAATATTGAAATGATGAAGGCAATTAGAATTTACCCTTTTTTTTTTAAATCCACCATGATGTTACCTTTAGTGAACCCCCTTTGAACTTAACATGAAACCTTTTCTTTCTTTAAACCCAAAATTTGAGCATTGACCTTATTATTTATCCTCTTTGTTGCACCTACCATAAGGCAAATTGAGCATTTGAATGTGTACAATTGGGTATAGGGAATAATTGTTTGAGCAATTGTGGGGGAATCATATCATATAGTTGGCTTTTGAGTTAGAAATGGGTAAGGTTGAATAATTTGTATCTCTCCTCTACAATTCTTCTCTTTTAAACTTGATCTTGTTCTAAATAAATAAATGAAAAATATAGTAAAAAAGGAAAAAGAAAAGAATAAAAAAGAAAACAAGAAAAAAAGAAAAGAAAAGAAATAGAAATAGAAAAGAAAAGGAAGGAAGAGGAGAGAAGATAAAGAAAATGAAAAGAAGAGGAGAGAAGTGAAAATTGGAAGTGTTAATTTTGTTAAGTGAGAGGAAAGAATTGAGTGCTTTATGGTCCACTGTTTTGTATTATTTTAAATGCTCAATTTGTGTTGTGGTTTTAAACTAGAATTTTCCTTTTTCCTACCCTTAGCCCAGCCCCATTACAACCTTAATAAAGACCTTCGAATTGATGTTTATGTTTGATATGAGTGGTGGAGATTGGATTAGTGAGCAAGCTTATGATAGATTCCTTACAAAAATGAATGATGAGTGAATACATATCCCACCTTTGAATGCTTGAGAGGATGAAGAGTGGAGTGAGTATCTATCACAATTATTGATGGTTCTTTAAATTGAAGTGCTCGTTGATTTTGGATAAATATACAAAGAATAGCTTGTTCATGGAGTATTATGAGTTTCAAGTTCTTAGGTTGTGTTTATTGAAATGATCATTGATATCTTTGACTATTATTTGGGAAAACTGTTTTTTCCATTGTTTGTTTTTATAGTTTAGTGTTCTTTATTTTGCTTAAGGACAAGTATAGTTTAAGTGTGGGGCAGAATATTCAATAACACTGGTTCGATCTCGAATGAAAGTGCTTGCACCAATGGTCGAGTGATATTTTATTGTGCAGCATTAAGCCCTGGCCTTGTGAAGTCCATAAGGGTTCTTTGCTGGTCTGTGTGATTGAATTCTTCTACCATTGTTCTTTTTATCTCTTCTTGACGTATCGCTCTTCGAATTTCTTTTTCTTGCCTTGTGATGTCAATAGCTGGATTTTCTTCATCCTTGCCTGAACTTCGAGTAATTCTTATGTCCATACAATTGTAAGTATAGAAGAATGACAAATATTCCTTAAATTAAAGGAATTCAAATTGTTCTAATGTTAAAATCCCCAACAACAGTGCCAAAAATTTGTTGAGTAAGTTTTATATCTAATAATAAAACTCTCAATACGCACAAGTATACAAACTGTATCTTATAGTATAAGAGGTTATCATTCCCATTAGCACTACACAGTAGCTAACAATTTGAACCTAACTTTTTGTAAGGTAATACAAAATTGATTTGAATTAAAATTAAATAACAGAAATTAAAACAATTAAATAAATGAAACAATTAATCAAATAACAAATGAGTTGCTACTGAAAATTAGGGTTTGATCAAGATTGAATACTTAGGAACTATTCTTTCCTTATTTTGATTCCTTTAATCTTTTTTATTCAATTTATATGTTTGATCCTAGATTTCCTAAGTTTTTTATTACTCTATCTCAAGATCTAATCAAGTAACCCTAATTGAATTCAAAATTTACAGATTCGTAATCTCTCAATTCATAAAATTATTTCCAACTTTTTAATTAGCTCTGAAGTAGTCTATTATTACTCTAATAATGCATTACAATTTTAGGGTTAAAAATAGAGAAGAAGAAAAACTAGAAAAATGATAGGTAAACAAAAATTATTAGAGTAACTGCTATGAGATATAATTTAGAAGATCAAGAGGAATTTAGAAAAAAAAACTTCTTGAACTTAAAAATCTAAAGAAAACTAGGCTTAGTAAATCTGTTCATTCTCTCCCAGCTTTTATGGTTAGAAACCATGCAGAACTAATTAGAAATAAAGTTAGAATGGTAATATATCATGAAAAATTAAATGATAATACAATATTTTATGGATATTTCTTACCCTACAAAGAAACATTAATAAACTTAATAAGAGGAAAACAAAGGTTCTTTAAATTTGATTGTAAGAGTGGATTTTGGCTAATAAAAATGAATAAAGATAGTATTCCATATACTACTTCCTTTACTCCACAAGGTCATCACAAGTGGTTAGTGGAATTTGGCTAATAAAAATGAATAAAGATATTATTCCATATACTACTTTCTTTACTCCACAAGGTCATCACAAGTGGTTAGTGATGCCTTTAGGTTTAAAAAATTCCTTACAAATAATTCAAAGAAAAATGGATAATATCTTTATCATAGTTTCATACATATTTATGTAGAAATTATTTTAATAGCTAGTAATAATATTGCTCAATATATTATACATCTCAATAAATTAGCAAATTTATATGAACAACATAGTTTAACTCTCTGAGAAAAAAGCTAAGATATGTTAAATTGAAATAGAATTCCATGCATGGAGATAGACAGCAGGGGTGTTAAACTTCAACCTTATATTCTTGAAAAAAATCTCACAATTTGCTTATAAGTTAATAGATAAAACATAAGTCCAATTTTTTTAAGAGTATTAAATTATGCTTAAGATATTATTCAAAATCTAGTTGAGATAAGAAAACATTTTCAAATGCTTTTAAAGAAAATTCAAAGTTTTGAATTTTCACCTTGTTTGATTAAATAGGTGCTATATTGCCATTTTACCATCTGATGATAATGGTTTAATTTTTGAAACTAAAGCTTCAGATCATATATGGAGTAGAGTATTAAAAAATTTAGATTATTATAATTTTAATATTAAGATGAATGAATCTCTTTGTAGGTATATATCGAGAACCTTTACATATACTTAATAAAGATATCATATAAGTGAAAAAGGAATTATTGGTGGTAGTAAAAAGCTGTCAAAATTTTTATTATTTTTTATTGACTAAAATATTTTTATTAAGAACTGATAATAATCAAGTCAAACTTTTATTCAAAATAATTTACCCTCTAAACCTGAATATAAAAGATATATCAAAGAACAAACTTTATCAGCATAATATACCTTTGATATTGAGAATATTAAATTTAATAGCAATGCTCTTGTAGATTTTTTAACTAGAGATGGTCAACGTCAAAGAAGAGATATTTGACTTATTTAGACAAATGTTTGGAGATATTGATAATTGCCAAGCATATATCAAAGATTTAATAGATATTGCAAACTTCAACTCGATACCAAAAGAACTTATCGATCTACTTCTTTCATTTACCATATACAGGAAGCCAAGATAAACCATTATAATTATTCAGAACAAAAACTTTATAACCTAGTAAACAAGGCTAAGATAGTAGAAGATTCATCATCCATAGTCTCTTCTTCACTGATAAAGGAATGTATTAGTCAACAAGTTAAGCCAGAAAAGGTTAGTCTTGATAATATTTCTTTCAGGCCTGATACTACGTGTAAAATGATGATACAAAGAAATGACATAATTAATAGTCTTCAAAAGAGTCATCCTGCTGTTCTGACACAATATAAGGTAATGAGGTAATAAGAGGTTTATACACTTTACAAAATAGTGATATTGCTATATTGACTTTTTTGGGATATATCCAATATTGAACATTTTACAAGGAGCTCATCCTCAAGCTATTGGAGATCGGTATGATTTTCGAATGGTAAATGCTATATACTTGACTAATCTAAAGTTTCCTAAGAAATCAATACTTGCTAAATGGATTTAGGAAAGGGTTAAGGATTGTTATCTAAATAAACCTATAATAATCCCTAAAGATACCTTGGTATTAAAGATATTATCTGTTGGTTCGTATTTTTATGAAGATGAATAATATGATGCTTATTATTTCAATACCTTAGGAAAGGTAGAACATTTTCCCATTATTATGTATATTAAGTTAAGAAGAGAAAATTCTAAATGCAGTGAAAATGATGTCCACTATAGAAGAGGAATCGGGATGAGAACAATTATTTCAGGCATAAAAGCAGTATTTTATTGATTGCAAAACCAATTATATATTTTACACTAAAATTTTCAAGTATATGGGTCGTTACTTATAGTAAAAAGTAGATATCACCCCACAGAGATTATGCTTGGGCACCACTTAATTCAGGTTGTGCTTTGTTTAAGACTCAAATTTGAATAATAAATTGAAAAATAAACTAAATTAAACAAACTAGTAACAATCGAATAATGTAATAATGGAAATTCGTAAAGAGGATTAATAAAGTTATAGGGGAGGGGATTTTACCTATTATTAATGCTAATCTAGCCTTTTATGTATTTATAGGGTATCGGTTCTAGACGATTGTAGGGTTGATTACTCTCTCTCGAGTTATAATCATTCCCTAAATTGTAAACCCTAATTGATTTACGGATTTGCAATCTCTCAATTCATAAATTACCCACAATTCTAATTAGTTCTAAAGCTCTCTAATAAATAATCGGGTCTCGCGCGAGATCTTTCTCTATAAAATTACCGACTAGATTGATTAAGTGGTCAATTAGATTGCCTAACTCTCGTTAATCTAGTCTAATCATTTTATCTAGTTCACCCTCTCGGTTTATTACTGAAATATGCAAATACATCAATCAATCATAACACCCAACTCAAGTAAATACAAATTAACTAGATTAACATTAAAGATAAGCAAAATCCTTAAGGTAAAGTTAGAACATCATTAACAACTCAAAATCCATAACCATACAACCCATCTCAATCTTACACATTTAAATGAAAAAAAGTTAACGGGGAGAAAATAAAACTAAGGTTGGATAATTCGAGAGAGCAGCGACGTTAGGAGATCACCTATTCTAGGAAGCTGTGGCGTTGGAACCCTCTTCTTCTTCCTCTTCTTCTTTTTTCTCTCTCTTCTTTCTCTCTCTCTTTTGGGTTTCCAAAAGTAGGCAGAATATAGACTCCTCTAGGGTTCCATCATTATCCTTTTATAGTCTTTTCGAATTAAGGTAACCCTAATTTCTTTTTAAGGTTTGAAATGTCTAAAATGCCCCTCAAAAACTCGAATTCAAAAGTGACTCTGCGTCTGTCTATGTGCAGGCCACGATCGTGGCCCCTATTGCATGATTATGGCTTAGTTATCTGCTCTCTGTCACGATCATGACCCCTAATGCATGATTATGGCCTAGTTATCTACTCTCTGTCATAATCATGGTAGATCCCCCACGATCATGGCCCTATGCTTGAGCTTCTGTCACAATCGTGGCCCTATATTGGTGCTTTTGTCATGATCGTAGTAGGTCCCCCACGATTGTGGCCTCATATATATAAAATTGAAGCTCAAAAAGATGTTCTCACCTAAAGAACACATAAAACACAAATGTTTATGAACTAACACAATTCTTAAGCTAAACACACACTAAAAAATCAACTTAACCACTAAACACATATCAAATTACCTATAAAATATAATGCAATCTACACCTATCACATTTAAGAAGGGATAAAACTATGTCAAAAAAATCAATGTTCTTCTTTAATGATAGCTCCAGCTAAAAAGACACCATTGATTGCTAAAAATTTTGTAAAAATGAAGATAAACATGATTGAAAGAGGAAAGATAAGATCTAGTCTTGAAGCATATAAAAGGTTTTGTCATCTTTGGAAATATACAGAAAATATCTTCCATCTTGTACAAGTGACTAGAAAACATTTAAAGGGAAAGATAAAGTTGAAGCAACATACGTATCTATATATAGTGATGATTATGAATAAAAAAATAAGAAGATAATCTGGAAATCTCTCCAACCACATAAATAAAAGAGAGTCCACTTATCGATAAAGATAAAATCTATTTTTATGAAAAGTTAATATGATGTAATTTTTATTAAGTTAGAATCCAAAATGTTTGCTTGTATTAATAAGACACCTAGGGTAGTAAAAGGGGCATCAAATATATCTCATGTTTTTAATCTACTCTCCTATGAATTAAAACTTTCCTTTTTTGTAGATATAGTTCCCAATTTTCATTAAAAACCTCATTCTTCTCCTATATCTATATTATACGCCTTAGTTACCTTATTCTAAAGCTAAAGCTATAATGCTCGTTAAAAGACTAAAAAAAACCTTATAAAGCTACAGTTAAAAACTAAATATATAGGTACGGAAGTGTAATAGATCCTTTAATTTGGAAATTTTGAAACTATTTTTTAATAATTATATCATGACTTCTTATTTTCTAGAAAAATTCATATATGGATTATCTGGAATTGATTTAGATTCCTCAGAATTTATAAATGAGACAATTACATCTCTCTTTTAAGAAGCCATTAATATGTAGAAAATAATGATAAATTAGAGGATGAAGATTTTCTTCAAATTTCTTTAATTTTTGATATTATTAATAGCTTAGATATGAAAAAAACTTTTATTTCCTCGTGTGATGATCATGGTGATTGTTTTTATTTCCTCGCATGACAATTATGATGTTTGTGTTTAATTTTCTTATAAACGGTATTAAAGCCATGGCTATTTGGTGTATAACTTGTGAAGATATACATAAACATATTTAGGAAAAAATATATTTGATTGTTGTCAATAATAAACTCCTACAAGAAACAAAATATTGTTATTTACAGTTGAGAATTTGCATCGCTATTCCATTTGATACTTTTAGTTTTTAAATATTAGCTAGAAAATTAGCAGTATAAAGATGAGGATAAATTGTTACATTTTAGCTTCTTTAAGCATTACAAATTACATCTAAATAGAGGTTATTAGAGATGTTTCATCTTATGCTATTAACTGTGAGTGATTGTCCTTACTGTAATTATTTACTTTTTGAAAATCAATAAACTTGATTCTTATGTATAAGATGCCTAGATTGAATTATATCACCATAAAATAGATATAATTCTATATTATTTACAAACTTTCAAAAAAGCTATAAAAGTATTTAAAGTAATGATAGACAAATCAGAAAGAATATATCAGAGATGTAAGAAGTTGCAGATAGAAGCTCGTTTAGAAATTACTATACATTTTAAAACTTATAATCTAAATGGCTAAAGATAAATATTTAAAATTAAAAACTGAAGGATTAAAAATAGAAATTGATTTGCTGGAAATTCAAAAAATGATAGAAGATTATGGAAATAACATTCTTTTCCAAATAGAAAAACTTTAAAAGTAAATAATGAATATACAAGATATGATAAAATAAATAAATAAATCAGATATAGAGAAAAAACCATTAAAAATCCTATATAAAAATTGATATTTGATCAAATTTTAAAAATTAAAATACCTTCTAATTATGAATAATATTAAAAATTTTATACAAGCTTCTGATTCAAAAATTGAAGAATTAAATGAATAGATAAAAAAGTTAAACTTAAAAACTTTAGTAGATATAAAACCTGATTTAAGTAAATAAGAAATTCATTGGAATCCTAATATTAATGATATACCTAACACTTCTAGAAGCATGATAAGTGTAAATTGCATCGTGTTTTAGGGTATAGTTTGATATGTGTTTAGTCGTTAATTTTATCATTTAGGATATGTTTAGGTTAGAATTGTGTTAGTTTGTTAATTATTTGTGTTTTAAGTGTTTTATGGGTTAGTACAAGCTTGTAAGCTTAAATATTATGTTTTTGAGGTACCTTAATGTGTTTGCTAGTATTTCAGGGTCAATATCAAGAATGGAGGAGTTTTAGAAGACATTCGAGCCAAAACAACGGCAAGCCACGATTATGACAGAAGGCTCAGATGTTGGCCATAATTGTGGCCTGCGTCAGGCAGACGTGCAGACACTTACGAACTTCACATTTCAAGGGATTTTTTAGACTTTTCGGACCCCAAAAGAACCTAGGGTTACCCAAAACATAAAAGACTATTTAAAGAACAACAAGAGATGAGAAAAAAAGAGCTTTTGCATCAGTCACCTTAAGAAACCCTAAAGAGAAATCATCAAGAGATAGAGGAAGAAAAGGAGGAAGAGAGAAGAGGAAAAGAAGCTGACTCTAAGTACT
>JANQAP020687518.1:0-29457 GCA_026874005.2 Erythroxylum coriaceum | reverse complement strand
GACCGTGCCAACGGGCTACTTTTCCAACCGAACGCCTACCACAACATGTTTTTCCCATCAAAGATGCCTAACGACCATGCCAACGGGCCGTTTTACCCACCGAATATATGCCAACGGAATGTTTTACTCTTCGAAGGCGTGCCTACTTGTTGTTTTGCCTATCGAATGTAGGTACCCCACGAAATGTTTTTCCCATTAAAGGCAGCTAGCGACATTTCCAATGGATTGTTTTGCCCACCGAAGCTGTGCCAAAAAGTTGTGTTTCCCACCGAAGGTGGGCCAACAGGTTGTTTTTCCCACTGAAGTTGTGCCAACATGTATTTTTTCCCACCGAAGGTACCTAGCAACCGTGCCAATGTGCTTTTTTCTTACCGAAGGTGTGCCAATGTGCTATTTTTCCCACCAATGGCGTGACAACGTGTTATTTTTCCACTAAAGGTGCCCAACAAACTATTTTTCCCATCAAAGGTGTGTGGTTACCATGCTAGCATGTTATTTGCCCCACCGAAGGTCCTATTGAGCATTCCAACGCACTGTTTTACCCACCAAAGGCATGCCAACGGGCTGTGTTTCCCATCAAAGGTGTCCCAACTGTCTATTTTACCTACCAAAGGTGTGTTAACGGGCTCTTTTTCACAACTAACATACCTAGCGACCATGCCAACAGGCTATTTTTCCAAATGAATGTGCCCCACGGACTGTATTTCCCACCGAAGATAGCTAGTGACTTTGCCAATGGGTTATTTTTCCCACCAAAAGTGTGCCAACGAGCTGTGCTTCCCATCGAAGGTGTGCAAATAGGCTATTTTTCACACCAAAAGTGCGCCAACGTGCTGTTTTTCTAGCCAAAGGTGCCCAATAGACATTTTTTCCCACCTAAGGAGCCTAGAGATCGTGCCAACGGGCTGTATTACCACCGAAGGTGCCTATTGACTGTGCAAACATGCTGTTTTTTGACGGAAGGTGTGCAAATGGGCTGGTTTTCCCACCGAAAATGCCTAGCGATTATGCCAACGTGCTGCTTTTCCCATCAAATGTGTGCCAATGGATTGTTTTTCCCACCGAAGGATTGCCAAAGTGTTGTTTTCCCACCGAAGGTGTGTCAATGGGTTGTTTTACCTATCGAAGGTGTGCCAACAGGTTGTTTTTCCCATCGAAGGAGCCCTACAGATTGTTTTTCCCACCTAAGGTGCCTAGCGATCGTGCCAACGGGCCATTTTGTCCACCGAAAGTGCACCAACGGGATGTTTTCCCATCAAAGGCACCCAACTGCTTTGCCAATGGGCTATGTTGCCTACCGAATGTGTGCCAACGGACTGTTTTGCCTACCGAAGGTTTGCCAATGCATTGTTTTCCACCAAATGTGTCCAACGGATTGTTTTTGCCACCTACTGTGCATTGTGACCGTGCCAATGGGTTATTTTAGTAGCCAAATGTGTGCCAAAGGATTGTTTTTCCCACCTAAGGTCCCTAGCGACCGTGCCAATGGGTCGTTTTGTCAATCAAAAGTACACCAACGGTTTGTTTTGCGATCAAAGGCACCTAGCAACTTTGCCAATGGGTTGTTTTACCCATCAAAGGCGCACCAACGTGTTGTGTTTCCCACTGAAGGTGCCCAACGGGCTATTTTGCTAGCCGATGTTGCCTATCGACCGTACCAATGGGCGATTTCACCAACCAAATGTCTGCTGCTGCATGTTTTTCCCACCAAAGGTGCCTAACGACCATGGCAATGAGCTGTTTTGCCCATCGTAGTTGTGCCAACGGGCTACTTTGCTTGTCAAACATGAGTCTACAGGCTGTTTTACTGACCGAAGGTGTGCCAATGAACTATTTTTCATACCTAAGGTGCCTAGCGACTATGCGAACGGGCTATTTTGGCCGCCGAATGTGTGCCAACGGACCGTTCTTCCCATCTAAGGTGCCCACGAACTATTTTTCCCACCAAAGGCAGCTAGCGACTTTGCCAATAGACTTTTTTGCCCATCGAAGGTGTGCCAACAGGCTCTGTTTCCCACCGAAGGTGCCCAATGAGCTATTTTGCCCGAAGGTGCCTAACAACCATTCCAACGGGCTATTTTTCCAACTGAATGTATGCCACGACATGTTTTTCCCACCGAAGATGCCTAATGACTATGCAAATGAGTTGTTTTGCCCATCGAACATATGTAAACGAAATGTTTTGCTATTCGAAGGCATACCCACAGGCTGTTTTGCCTACCGAATGTAGGTGCCCCATGAAATGTTTTTCCCATCGAAGGTAACTAGCGACTTTTCCAATGGACTATTTTGCCCACCGAAGCTACACCAACGGGTTGCGTTTCTTACTGTAAGTGTGCTAACAGGCTATTTTTCCCACCGAAGGTGTGCCAACGTGTATTTTTTCCCACCTAAGGTGTGCCAACGAGATGTTTCTCCCACTGAAGGTGCCTAGCAACCGTGCCAATGTGCTTTTTTCCTACCAAAGGTATGCAAATGTGTTATTTTTCCCACCAATGGTGTGACAATGTGCTATCTTTCCACTAAAGGTTCCCAACGGACTATTTTTCCCATCTAAGGTGTTTAGTTACTGTGCTAGCGAGCTATTTATCCCACCGAAGGTCCTATCGACCGTGCCAATGTGCTGTTTTTCCTACCAAAGTCATGCCAACGGACTGTATTTTCCACCGAATGTGCCAACGGACTATTTTGCCCACCGAAGGTGCCTAGCGATCGTACCAAAGGGTTGTTTTACCCATCGAAGGTGTGCCAACGGGCTATTTTTCGTCCTGAAGGTGTGCTAACAGGCCTTTTTTTTAGTCAAACGATCCCAACTAACTATTTTTGCCACCTAAGGTGCCTAGCGACTATATCAACGAATTATTTTTCCCACCGACTGTCTGCCATGACATGTTTCTACCATCGAAGGTGTTTAATGATTGTGCCAACAGGTTGTTTTACTGTCGAAGATGCCCCAACGGGCTATTTTGCCAATCGAAGGTGTGCCAACGAGCTGTTTTTCCCACCTAAGATGCCTAGCAACCGTGCCAATAGGCTATTTTTCCTATCGAATGTGCCCCATAGATTGTATTTCCCACCGAACACAGCTAGCGACTTTGCCAATGGGCTGTTTTGCCCATCAAAAGTGTGCCAACGGGCTGTGTTTCCCACTGAAGGTGTGCCACCAGGCTATTTTTCATACCAAAGGTGCACTAACGTGCTGTTTTTCAAACCAAAGGTGCCCAACGGACATTTTTTCTCACATAAGGAGCCTAGCGATCGTGCCAATGGGTTATTTTATCACCAAATGTGCCTATCAACCGTCCCAACTTGTTGTTTTTCCCACCAAAGGTGTGCCAACGAGCTGGTTTTCCCATCAAAGATGCCTATCGATTGTGCCAACATGTTGCTTTTTCCATCGAAGATGTGCCAACGGGTAGTTTTTCCTACCTAAGGATTGCCAAAGTGTTGTTTTCCCACCGAAGGTGTGTCAACGAGCTGTTTTGCATACCGAAGGTGTGCTGACGGGTTGTTTTTCCCACCAAAGGTGCCCAACGGATTGTTTTTCCCACCTAAGGTGCTTAGCGACTGTGGCAACGGGTCGTTTTGTCCACCGAATGTACACCAATGAGATGTTTTTCCTATCGAAGGCACCTAGCGTCTTTACCAATAGGCTGTTTTGCCCACAGAGGGCATGCCAACGGGTTGTTTGCCTACTGAAGGTGTGCCAATGCATTGTTTTTCCACCGAATGTGTCAAACGAATTTGTTTGCCACCTAATGGGTATAGTGACAGTGCAAATGGGTTATTTTGGCCGCTGAATGTGTCCCAATAGGTTGTTTTTCCCACCGAAGGTGCTTGGCAACTGTGCTAACGGGCTGTTTTGTCCATCAAAAGTGCACCAATAGGTTGTTTTTCCCATCGAAGGCACCGAGCCACTTTGCCAATGGGTTGTTTTGCCCATCGAAGGTGCACCGATGTGCTATGTTTCCTACCGAAGGTGCCCAACGGGCTATTTTGCCCACTGATGGTGCCTACTAATCGTACCAACGTGCTATTTTTCTAACCGAATGTTTGCCATTGCATGTTTTTCCCACCAAAGGTGCCTAACGACCATATCAACGGGCTGTTTTGCCCACTAAAGGTGTGCTAATAGGTTTCTTTTCACACCTAAGGTGCCTAGCGACCATGGCAAGGGGCTATTTTGGTCGCCGAATATGTGCCAACTGGCTGCTTTTCCCACCTAAGGTGCCCCACGGACTATTTTTCTGACCAAAGGTAGCTAGCGACTTTGCCAACGGACTGTTTTGCCCATCGAAGGTGTGCCAACGGGCTGTGTTTCCCACTGAAGGTGCCCAATGGGCTATTTTCCCCGAAGGTGCCTAGCGACCTTACCAACAGGCTATTTTTCCAACCAAATGTCTACCACGACATGTTTTTCCCACTAAAGGTGCCTAACTACCATGCCAACATGCTGTTTTGCCCACCAAACGTGTGCCAACGGAATGTTTTGCTCATTGAAGGCATGCCTACAGGTTGTTTTGCCTACCGAAGGTGTGCCAATAGGTTGTTTTCACACCTACGATGCCTAGTGTCAATGCCAATGGCCTATTTTGGCCGTCGAAAGTGTGCCAACGGGCTATTTTTCCCGCCTAAGGTGCCCCATGAATTGTTTTTCCCATCAAAGGCAGCAAGCGACTTGGCCAATAAAGGTGGCAACGGGCTATGTTTCCCGCCAAAGGTGTGCCTACAGGCTGTTTTCACACTAAAGGTGCGCCAACACGCTGTTTTTCAAATCAAAGGTGCCCACAAAACGTTTTTCCCACCTAAGGAGCCTAGCGATCGTACCAATGGACTATTTTAAACCAAAGGTGCCTATCGACCGTGCAAACGTGTTGTTTTTCTCACCAAAGGTGAGCCAATGAGCTAGTTTTCGCATCGAAGGTACCTAGCAATTGCGCCAACGTACTACTTTTCCCATCGAATGTGTGCCAACGGGTAGTTTTCCCACTAAAGGATTGTCAAAGTGTTGTTTTCTCATCGAAGGTGTGTCAACAGGTTGTTTTCCCTACCGAAGGTGTGCCAATGGGTTATTTTTCCCACCGAAGGTGCCTAACGGATTGTTTTTCCCATCTAAGGTGCCTAGCGACCGTGCCAACGGGCCGTTTTGTCCACCGAAATTGCACCAATGGGCTGTTTTCCCATCAAAGACACTTAGCGGCTTTGCCAATGGGTTTTTTTTCCTACCGAATGTGTGCCAACGGGCTGTTTTGCCTACCGAAGGTGTGCCAATGCATTGTTTTTCCACCGAATGTGTCCAACGGATTGTTTTTGCCACCTAACATGCATACCGACCATGCCAATGGGTTATTTTGGTTGCCAAATGTGGGCCAACAGGCTACTTTTCCCACCTAAGGTGCCTAACGACTGTGCCAACGGGCTACTTTTCCCACCTAAGGTGCCTAACGACTGTGCACCAACGTGTTGTTTTTCCCATGGAAGGCAGCTAGCGACTTTGCCATTGAGTTGTTTTGCTTATTAAAGGTACACTAACTTGCTGTGTTTCCTATCGAAGGTGCCCAATGTGCCTTTTTGCCGATCGATGGTGCCTATCGATCGTACCAATGGGCTATTTTCTAACCGAATGTTTGCCACTGCATGTTTTTCCCAAAGAAGGTGCCTAACAACCATGTCAATAGGATCTTTTGCCCACCGAATGTGTGCCAACGGGTTGCTTTGCCCCTCAAACATGAGTCTATAGGTTGTTTTATCGACCAAAGGTCGACCAACGAGCTATTTTTCACACCTAAGCTGCCTAGTGACCATGCCAATAGGCTATTTTGACTGCCAAATGTGTGTCAATGGGCTATTTTTCCCACTTAAGATGCCCCACGGACTGTTTTTCCCACCAAAGGTAGCTAGCGACTTTGTCAATGGACTGTTTTGCCCATCGAAGGTGTGCCAACGGGCTGTGTTTCCCACCGAAGGTGCCCAAAGAGCTACTTTGCCTGAAGGAGCCTAGCGACCATGCCAACGGGCTATTTTTCCAACTGAATGTCTACCGCGACATGTTTTTCCCACTGAAGGTGCCTAATGAACGTGCTAATGGGCTGATTTGCCTACCAAACGTGTGCCAACGGAATGTTTTGCTCCTAAAAAACATGCCTATAGGCTGTATTGCCTATCGAAGGTGTGCCAACAGGCTGTTTTCATACCTATGATGCCTAGCGACCATGCCAATGGGCTATTTTGGCCATCGAATGTGTGCCAACGGGCTATTTTTCCCACCTAAGGTGCCCTACGAACTGTTTTTTCCATCAAAGACAGCTGACAACTTTGCCAATGGACTATTTTGCCCACCGAAGCTATGCCAATAGGCTGTGTTTCCCACCAAAGGCATGCCAACAGGTTATTTTTCCCACCGAAGGCGTGCCAATATGTTGTTTTTCCACGGAAGGTGTGTCAACGAGCTATTTTTCCCACCAAAGGTGTCTAGTAACCGTGCCAATGTGCTTTTTTCCCACCGAAGGTGTGCCAATATGTTATTTGTCCCACCGATCGTGTGGCAATTTGCTATTTTTGTAATGAAGGTGCCCAACGGACTATTTTTCCCTTATTACTGTGCCAGCGGGCTATTTGTCCCACTAAAGGTCCTATCGACCATGCCAACGTGCTATTTTTCCCACCAAAGCCGTGCCAACGGGCTGGGTTTCCCACCAAATATGCCCACCGAAAGTGCCCAACGATCATACGAACGGGATGTTTTACCCACTGAAGGTGTGCCAATGAGTTGTATTTCTTCTGAAGGTGTGCCGATGGGCCTTTTTTCCCTCTGGAGGAGCCCAACTAACTATTTTTGCCACCTAAGGTGCCTAACGACTTCGCCAATGGGCTATTTTTCCCAGTGAATGTCTGCCACGACATGTTTTTCCCACCGAAGGTGCTTAACGACTATGCCAATGGGTTGGTTTGCCCATCGAAGATGTCCCAACGAGCTATTTTGCCTACCAACGGTGTGCCAATGGGTTGTTTTTCCTACCTAAGATGCCTAGCGACCATGTCAACAGGCTATTTTTCCCGCCGATTGTGCCCTACGGAATGTATTTCCCACCGAAGACAGCTAGCGACTTTGCCAATGGGCTATTTTGCCCATCAAAAGTGTGCCAACGGGCTGTGTTTCCCATCAAAGGTGTGCCACCAGGCTGTTTTTCACACCAAAGGTGTGCCAACGTGCTATTTTTCCAACCAAAGGTGCCCAACGGACATCTTTTCCCACCTAAGGAGCCTAGCGATCGTGCCAATGGCCTACTTTACCACCGAAGGTACCTATTGACCATGCCAACGTGTTGTTTTTCCCACCAAAGGTGTGCTAATGGGCTGGTTTTCCCATCGAAGGTGCCTAGCGATTGTGCCAACGTGCTGCTTTTCCCATCGAAGGTTTGCCAACGGGTAGTTTTTCCTACTGAAGGATTTCCAAAGTGTTGTTTTCCCACCAAAGGTATGTCAACGGGCTGTTTTGCCTACTGAAGGCATACCAAAGGGTTGTTTTTCCCATCGAAGGTGCCCAACAGATTGTTTTTCCCACCTAAGATGCCTAGCGATAGTGCCAACGGGCCATTTTGTCAACCAAAAGTGTACAAACGAGGTGATTTTCCCATCAATGGCACCTAGTGACTTTGCCAATGGGCTATTTTGCCCATCAAAGGTGCACCGACGTGCTATGTTTCCTACCGAAGGTGGCCAATAGGCAATTTTGCCCACCGATGGTGCCTATCGACTACACCAACGTGCTATTTTTCCAACCGAATGTCTGCCATTGCATGTTTTTCTCACCGAAGGTGCCTAATGACCATGCCAATGGGCTGTTTTGCCTACTGAAGGTGTGCTAGTAGGCTACTTTTCACACCTAAGGTGCCTAGTGACCATGCCAACGGGATATTTTGGTCGTCGAATGTGTGCTAACGGGATGTTTTTCCCATCGAAGGCAACTAACGACTTTGCCAATGGACTGTTTTGCCCATCGAAGGTGTGCCAGCAGGCTATTTTGTCCAAAGATGCCTAACGATCATATCAATGGGCTATTTTTCCAACTGAATGTCTGCCACGATAGGTTTTTCCCATCGAAGGTGCCTAACGACCATGCCAAGGGGCTATTTTGCCCACCAAACGTGTGCCAATGGAATGTTTTGCTCGTCGAAGGGCTGCCTATAGGTTGTTTTGCCTACCGAAGGTGTGCCAACAAGTTGTTTTCATGCCTACGGTGCCTAGCGACCATGCCAACAAGCTATTTTGGCTGCCGAATGTGTGCCAATAGACTATTTTCCTACCTAAAGTGCCTCACGAACAGTTTATCCCATCGAAGGTAGCTACCAACTTTGCCAATGGACTGTTTTGTCCACCGAAACTTTGCCAATGGGCTATGTTTCCCTCCGAAGGTGTGCCAATAGGGTGTTTTTCCCACCGAAGTTTTGCCAACGTGTTGTTTTTCCCACCGAATGTGTGCCAATGAGCTATTTTTCCCACCAGGTGTCTAGCAATCGTGCCAATGTGCTTTTCTCCCACTGAAGGTGTGTCAAAGTGCTATTTTGGCTACTAAATATGTGCCAACGGGCTATTTTTCCTACCTAAGTTACTCCATGGATTGTTTTTTCCATTAAAGGCATCCAAAAACTTTGCCAATGGATTGTTTTACCCACCAAAGGTGTGCCAACGTGCTGTGTTTCCCACCAAAGGTGTGCCAATAGACTATTTTTCCCACTAAAGTTGTGTCAACGTGTTGTTTTTCCCCCTAAGGTGCCTCGGGACCATGTCAATATGCTATTTTACCCACCTATGGTGCCTATCGACCATGCCAACGTGTTGTTTTTCCCGCCGAAGGTGCGCCAATAGGTTGGTTTTCTGACCAAAGGTGCCTAACGATCGTGCAAACATGTCAACATGTTGCTTTTCCCATTGAAAGTGTGATAAACGACATTTTTTCCAACCGAAAGATTGCCAACTTGTGGTTTTTCCCACCAAAGGTGTGCCAACGAGCTATTTTTCCCATCGAAGGTGACTAGCGACCGTGTCAACAGGCTATTTACCCCATCAAAGATGTGCCAACGGGCTATGTTTCCTACCGAACATGCCCAAAGAACTATTTTTCCCATCGAGAATGCCTAGTGATCGTGCCAACGGGTTGTTTTACCTATCAAAGGTGTGCCAATAGGCTGGTTTTCCCATCAAAGGTGTCAACGAGCAGTTTTTCCAATCAAAGGTATCCATCGGGCCATTTTGTGCACCAAAGTTGTGCCAACGGGTTGTTTTGCCCACCAAAGTTGTGCTAGCGGGCTCTTTTGTCTACCAAAGATGTGGCAATGAGTTCTTTTTCTCACCGAAGGTGTCTAACAACCGTGCCAACAAGCTTTATTGTCCACCGAAAGTATGCCAACGGGTTGTTTTTTCCACCGAGTGTGCCAACAGAATATTTTTCCCACCTTAAGTGCCTAACGACTGTGCCAAGTGCCTATTTCGACTACCAAAAGTGCACCAACGGACTGTTTTTCCCACTGAAGGTGCCCCACAAACAATTTTTCCCATTGAAGGCACTTAGTGAATTTGCCGACGGGCTATTTTGCCCATCGAAGGTGTGCCAACAGGCTATTTTGCCTACTAAAGGTGTGCCAACGAGCTGATTTTCCATCGAAGGTGCCCAAAGGACTGTTTTGCTACCTAAGGGGCCTAGCGACCATGTCAACAGACTATGTTTCCCATCGAAGGTGCCCAACGGGCTATTTTGCCCGTTGAAGGTGCCCAACGGGCTATTTTGCCCACTAAACGTGCGCCAACAGACTGTTTTACCTCCTGAAGGTGTGCCATCGGACAGTTTTTCTCATTGAAGATGCCCAACTGATTGTTTCTCCCACCTAAGGTGCCTAGCAACCGTGCCAACGAGCTGTTTTGGATACCAACAGTGCACCAATGGGCTCTTTTTCCCACCAAAGGTCCCCCACGGACTGTTTTTCCCATCGAAGACAGCTAGCAACTTTTCCAACGGGCTGTTTTACCTACCGAAACTATTCCAACGGGTTGCTTTTCCATTGAAGGTGCCCTACGGATTGTTTTTACCACCTAAGGTGCCTAGCGACTGTGCCAACAACTTATTTTTGTTACTGAATGTGCACCAACAGCCTATTTTTCTCACCGAAGATGCCCCATGGACTGTTTTTCCCACCAAAGGCACTTAACGACCTTGCCAATGAGTTGTTTTGCCCATCGAAGGAGTGCCAACAGATTGTGTCTCTTAATGAAGGTGCCTAACGGGTTATTTTGCCCATCCAAGGTGCCCAGCGATCGTTCCAATAAGTTGTTTTGCCCACTGAAGGTGTGCCAATGAGCTATTTTGCCTCTCGAACGTGTGGCAAGGGCTGTTTTTCCTGTCGAAGGTGCCCAACTGACTGTTTTTGCCAGCTAATGTGCATAGCGACCGTGCCAATGGGTTATTTTAGCCTCCAAATGTGTGCCAATAGGCTGTTTTTCCTACCGAAAGCACCTAGCGACTTTCCCAATAGGTCGTTTTGTCCACCGAAGGTGAGCCAACGGCCTGTGTTTCCCACCGAAGGAGCCCAATGGGCTACTTTGGCAGCCGAAGGTGCCTAGCGACCATACTGACAGGCTCTTTTGCCCACTAAAGTTGTGTTAACTATTGTTTTTCTTTCCAAAGGTGTGCCAACGGGCTGCTTTTCTCGCCGAAGGCACCCAATAAATTGTTTTTGACACCTAAGGTGCCTAGCAATAGTGCCAATGGGCTATTTTTCCCACCAAAGGCAGCTAGCGACTTTGCCAATGGACTGTTTTTCCCACTCAAGGTGTGCCAACGGGCTGTGTTTCCCACCAAAGGTGTGCCAATAGGATGTTTTCCCACCTAAGGTGTGCCAACGTGCTGTTTTTCCCACCAAAGGTGCCCAACGAATTGTTTTTCCCACCTAAAGTGCCTAGCGACCATGCCAACGAGCTATTTTGCCAACTGAAGGTGCCTATCGATCGTGCTAACTTGCTGTTTTTCCCACCAAAGGTGTGCCAATGGGCTGGTTTTCCCACCAAAGGTGTCTAACGATTGTGCCAATGTGTAAACGTGCATCTTCTATAATCGAAGGTGTTCTAATGGGCTATTTTTCCTACCAAAGGTGCCTAGCGACTGTGCTAATCTACTATTTTTACCATCAAAGGTGTGCCAAAGGGTTATTTTTCCCACCGAAGTTATGCAACGAGTTGTTTTTCTGACCGAAGTTATGCCAATAGATAGTTTTTCCCACCAAAGTGCCCAGTGACCGTGCCAATAGGCTATTCTACCTACTGAATGTGAGCCAACGAGCTGTGTTTCTAGCTAAGGGTGTGCCAACAGGCTATGTTTCCCACTAAGGGTGTGCTAACGAGCTATTTTGGCTACTGAATATGTGTCAATGGGCTAGTTTTCGCAACAAAATGCCCCACGGATAGTTTTTCCTATAAAAGGTGTGCCAACAGGCAGTTTTACCTACCAAAGGTGTGCCAACAGGCTGTTTTTCTCATCGAAGATGCCCCACGAATTGTTTTGCCCACTGAAGGACTGCCAACGGGTTGTGTTTCTCACCAAAGGTGCCCAATGGGCTATTTTGCCCACAAAAGGTGCCTAACAACCATGCCAACAGGTTGTTTTATGCACCGAAGGTGTGCCAATGGGCTGTTTTGCCTCCCAAAGGTGTGGCAAGGGCTGTTTTCCTGTCGAAGGTGTCCAACTGACTGTTTTGCCACCTACGGTGCCTAGTGATCATGTCAACAGGCTATTTTTCCCACCGAATGTCTGCCATGAACTGTTTTCCCATTGAAGGTGCCTAGCAACCATACCAATGGGCTATTTTGGTCACTAAAGGTGTGCCAACAGGCTGTTTTACCTTCCAAAGGTGAGCCAACTGGCTGTTTTCCTATCGAAGGTGTGCCAACAGGCTGTTGTTCCCACCTAAGATGCCTAACGACCATGCCAATGAGTAATTTTGGCCACCGAATATGTGCCAACAGGCTGTTTTCCCAATGAAGATGCCTTATGGACTGCTTTTCCCATCGAAGGTGCCACATGGACTATTTTGCCCATTGAAGGTGTGCCAAAGGTCTGTTTTGCCTACCAAAGGTGTGCCAATGGTCTATTTTTCCATTGAATGTGCCCAACGGACTGTTTTTGTCACCTAATATGCTTAGCGACTGTGCAAATGGGCTATTTTCCCACTTAAACGGACAGTTTTTCCCACCGAAGTCAACTAGCGACTTTGCCAACAGACTGTTTTACCCACTTAAGGTGTGTCAACGGGCTGTGTTTCTCACCAAAGGTGTGTCAACAAGCTATTTTTCCCACTAAAGGTGAGCCAACATGTTGTTTTTCCCACCAAAGGTGCCCAATGA
Organism: Erythroxylum coriaceum; assembly: GCA_026874005.2. Taxonomy (NCBI): domain Eukaryota; kingdom Viridiplantae; phylum Streptophyta; class Magnoliopsida; order Malpighiales; family Erythroxylaceae; genus Erythroxylum; species Erythroxylum coriaceum. The sequence continues at coordinate 17,064 of JANQAP020687518.1, read as the reverse complement.
ACTGTTTTTCCCACCTAAGGTGCCTAGGAACCATGCCAACGAGCTATTTTCCCAACCGAAGGTGCCTATCAATTGTGCCAACTTGCTGTTTTTCGAACGAAAGGTGTGCCAATGGGCTAGTTTTCCTACCAAAGGTTCTTAATGATTGTGCCAACGTTCAAACGTGTAGCATTTCCCATCAAAAGTTTTCCAATGGGTTGTTTTTCCCACTGAAGGTGCCTAACGACTATGCCAACGTGCCAATGTGCTATTTTTCCCATCGAAGTTGTGCCAATGGGCTGTTTTTCCCACCAAAGTTGTGCCAAAGTGTTGTTTTTTCGATCAAAGTTGAGCCAATAGATAGTTTCTCCCATCAAAGGTGCCTAGTGAACGTGCCAATAGGCTTTCTACCTACCAAAGGTGTGCCAACGGGCTGCGTTTCCCATCGAGGGTGTCCAATGGGCTATTTTTCTCACCAAAGGTGCCTATTGACCGTGCCAACGTGTTGTTTTTCCCATCGAAGATGTGCCAAAGGGTTGTTTTTCCCACTAAAGGTGCCCAGCAATGATGGCAACATGCCATCATGCTATTTTTCCCATCAAAGGTGTGCCAATAGGCCCTTTTTCTCACCCAAAGTGTGCCAACGTGTTGTTTTTCCCACTGAAGGTGTACCAACAACCCGTTTCTCCCATCGAATGTGCCTACCGACTATGCCAACATGCTTTTTTCCCACTGAAGGTGTGCCAATGACCTGTTTTCCCACCAAAGGTATGCCAAGGTGTTGTTTTTCCCACCGAAGGTGTCCAATGGATTGTTTTTCCCAGCGAAGTTGCCTGGCTACCGTAGTGGACTATTTGTCCCACTGAAGGTGCCTATAGATCATGCTAATGGGCTATGTTTCCTACTCAAGGTGCCGAATGTGCTATTTTACCCACCTAAGGTGCCTAGCGACCATACCAACGAGCTATTTTGCCCACCGAAGCTATGCGACATGGTTGTTTTTCTTTCTGAAGGTGTGCCAATGGGCTTTTTTTTGCCAAAAGTGCCCAACTAACTATTTTTCCCACCTAAGGTGCCTAGCGACCATGCCAACGGACTATTTTTCCCACCAAATGTCTACCACGACATGTTTTTCCCACAAAAGGTGCCTAACGAATATGCCAACGGGTTATTTTGCCCACCGAAGGTGTACCAAATGGTTGTTTTCTCAGTCGAAGGTGTGCACATGGGTTGTTTTACCTACCTAACGTGCCTAGTGAGCATGCCAATGGGCTATTTTGGCAGTCAAATGTGTGCTAATAGGTTGTTTTTCCCACTAAAGGTGCCCCACGAATTGTTTTTCCCATCAAAGGCTACTAGCGACTTTGCCAACAGGCCATTTTTCCCACCGAAGGTGTGCCAATAGACTGTGTTTCCCACCGAAGGTATGCCAACAGGATACTTTTCCTACTGAAGGTGTGCCAACATTTTGTTTTTCCTATCGAAGATGCCCAACAAACTATTTTTCCCACCAATGGTGCCTAGTTACCATTCCAACTGGTTATTTTGCCCATCAAAGGAGTGCCAACAAGCTGTGTTTCCTACCAAGGGTACCCAATGGGCTATTTTCCACATCGAAGGTGCCTAGCGACCGTGGCAACGTGCTATTTTTCCTACCAAAGGTGTGTTAATGGGCTATTTTTCCCATTGAAGGTCCCCAACAATGATGCCAACATGCCAACATGTTGTTTTTCCCATCAAAGGGGTGACAATGGGCTGTTTTTCCCACCCAAGGTGTGCCAACGTGTTCTTCATCAAACCAAAGGTGTGCTAAGGGGCAGTTTTGCCCATCGAAGGTGCCTAGCGACCATGCTAATTTTCTATTTTGCCCACCGAAGGTGCTTATCGATCGTGCCAACGTGTTGTTTTTCCCACCGAAGGTGTGCCAATGGGTTATTTTTCCCACCAAAGATGCCTAGCGACTATGTCAATAATGGGCTATTTTTCCCATCAAAGCTAGGCAGCGATCATGCCAACGGGTTGTTTTGCGCACCAAAAATGTGCTAAGGGGTTGTTTTGCCTCCCGAAGGTGTGGCAAGGGCTATTTTTCTAACTGAAGGTTCCTAACTGACTGTTTTTGCCACCAAGGTTCCTAGTGTCTGTGCCAATAGGGTATTTTCCCACCGAATGTCTGACACGGACTGTTTTTCCAACCGAAGGTGCCTAGCAATCATGCCAACGGGCTATTTTACCCACTGAAGGTGTGCCAACGGGCTGTTTTACCTACCGAAGGTGTTCTAATTGACTATTTTGTCAACTAAAGGTGCACCAATGGGTTGTTGTTTCCACCTAAGGTGCCAATGACCATGCCAATGGGCTATTTTGGCCACCGAATGTGTACCAACGAGCTATTTTTCTCAACAAAGATGCCACATGGACTGTTTTTCCCACCAAAGACAGCTAGGGACTTTGCCAACAGGCTATTTTACCTACTGGAGATGTGCCAACGAGCTGTTTTGCCAATTAAAGGTATGCCAATGGGTTGTTTTTACCACCAAAGGTGTCTGGCAGAATGTTTTTCCCACCTAAGGTGCCTAGCAATCGTGCCAACGAGCTGTTTTGGCTGCGAAATGTGAATCAACAGGGTGTTGTTCCTACTAAAGGTGCCTCACGAACTGTGATTCCCATCGCAGGCACCTAGCGACTTTGCCAATAGGCTATTTTTCCTACTAAAGGTGTGCTAACGGGCTGTTTTGCCTACTAAAAGTGTGCTAATGTGTTATTTTGCCATCTAAGGTGCCCAACAGACTGTTTTTGCCACCTATGGTGCCTAGCGACCGTGCCAACAGTTTATTTTTTTACCAAATGTGCACCAACGGTCTATTTTTCCCACCAAAGATGCCCCATGGACTATTTTTCCCACCGAAGGCACCTAGGAACCTTGCCATCGAGTTGTTTTGCTCATTGAAGGAGTGCTAACTGGTTGTGTTTCTCACCAAAGGTTCCTAATGGGCTATTTTGCCCACTGAAGGTGCCTAGTGACTGTGCCAACAGGTTGTTTTGCCCACTGAAGGTGTGCTAACGGGCTATTTTGCCTCTCGAAGGTGTGGCAAGGCTGTTTTTTACACCGAAGGTGCCCAACTAACTATTTTTGCCACGTAAGGTGCCTAGTGACCTTGCCAACAGGCTATTTTTCCCGCTAAATGTTTGCCACAGACTGTTTTCCCACCGAAGGTACCTAGTGACGATACCAACGAGCTGTTTTGCCAACTAAAGGTGTGCCAACGGGCTATTTTGCCTATTAAAGGTGTGCCAACGGGCTATTGTTCCCACCTAAGGTGCCTCGCAACCATGCCAATGAGCTATTTTGGCCACCAAATATGTGCCAACGAGCTATTTTTCCCAATAAAGATGCCCCATGGACTGTTTTTCCCACTGAACGCAGCTAGAGACTTTATTAATAGGCTATTTTACCCACCAATGGTATCCCAACAGGCTGTGTTTACCCCCGCAGGTGTGCCAATAGGCTCTTTATTGATCTGAAGGTGTGCCAACGTGCTGTGTTTCCATCGAAGGTGCCCCATAGACTGTTTTTCCCATCTAAGGTGCCTAACGACCTTGTCAACGGGTTATTTTGCCCACCGATGATGACTATCAATCGTGCCAATATGTTGTTTTTCCCACAAAAGGTGCCTAGCTATAGTGCAAATGTGCCAACATGCTGCTTTTCCCATCGAAGGTGTGCCAATGGGTTGTTTTTCCCACCAAAGGATTGCCAACGTTTTGTTTTTCCCACCAAAGATGCCTAGCGACCATGTCAATAGACTATTTTGCCCATAAAAAATGTGCCAATTGGTTGAGTTTCCCATCGAACAAGCCTAACGGGCTATCTTTCACACTGCAGGTGCCTAGCAACCATGCCAACGGGCTGTTTTACCCACCAAAGGTGTGACAACGGGCTGTATTTCCTGCTGAGGATGCCCAACAAGCTATTTTTTTTACTGAAGATGCTTAGCGATCATGCCAACGGGTTGTTTTGTGCACTAAAGGTGTGCCAATGGGCTGCTTTACCCACCAAAGGGGTGACAACGAGCTCTTTTGCCTACCAAAGATGTGGCAACGAGCTATTTTTCCTACCGAAGGTACCTAGCGATCTTGCCAACGAGCTGTATTGCCTACTAGAGGTGTGCCATAGGGTTATCTTGTCTACCTAAGTTGTGACAATGCGCTATTTTCTAATTGAAGGTGCCCAACAGACTATTTTTCCCACCTTAAATGCCTAGCAATCGTGGCAATGGGTTGTTTTGGCCACTGAAAGTGTACCAACAAACTATTTTTCCCACCAAAGATGCCCCACTAATAGTTTTTCCCTTCGAAGGCACCTAGCGACTTTGCCAGCAGGCTGTTTTGCCATCCGAAGGTGTGCCAACGAGCTGTTTTTCTACCAAAGGTGCCCAACGAACTGTTTTACCACCAAAGATGCCTAACGATTGTGCCAACGACCTATTTTTCCCTCCAAAGCTACCCCACAGACTGTTTTCCCACCAAAAGCACCTAGCGACTTTTCCAATAGGCTATTTTGCCCACCAAACCTATGCCAACTGGTTGTGTTTCCCACTGAAGATACCCAAAGGGGCTATTTCGCCCACCAAAGGTGCCTAGCAACTTTGCCAATGAGCTGTTTTATCTCCTCAAGTTGTTCCAACAGGTTGTTTTCCTACTGAATGTCTGCCACGGACTATTTTTCAAACCGAAGGTGCCTAACAATCTTGCCAATGAGTTGTTTTGCCGATCAAAGGTGCCCCACGGACTATTTTTCCCATTAAAGTCAGCTAACAACTTTGCCAACAAGCATTTTGCCCACCGAAGGTGTGCCAACAGGCTATTTTGTCTACCAAGGGTCTGTCAATGGCCTGTTTTCCACCGAATGTGCCCAATGGACTATTTTTGCCACCTAACGTGCTTAGCAACCATTCCAACGGGCTATTTTGGCCCCCAAATGGGTGCCAATAGGCTGTTTTTCCCACCAAAAGCACCTAGCAACTTTGCCAACTGGCTGTTTTGCCCACCGAAGGTGTGTCAATGAGCTATTTTTCCCAGTGAAGGTTCCTGGCTACCGTGTTAGTGCACTATTTGTCCTACTGAAGGTGCCTATAGATCATGCCAATGGGCTATGTTTCCCACTCAAGGTGCTCAGCTGGCTATTTTCCCACCAAAGATGCCTAGTGACCGTAGCAATGAGCTGTTTTGCCCATCAAAGTTGTGCCAAATGGCTGTTTTTCTTCATAAAGGTGTGCCAATGGACTGTTTTTCCACCGAAGGTGCCTAACTAACTATTTTTGCCACCTAAGGTGCCTAGCAGTCGTTCCAATGGACAATTTTTCCCATTAAATGTCTGCCACGATATGTTTTTCCCACCTAAGGTGCCTAACAATTGCGCCAACAGGTTATTTTGCCCACCGAAGGTGTGCCAAATGGTTGTTTTGCAAATCAAAGGTTTGCCAACAGGTTATTTTGCTTATCAAAGGTGTTCCAACGGGCTGTTTTACCCACTTAAAGTGCCTAGCAACCATGCCAATGGGCTATTTTGGCCACCGAATGTGTACTAACGGGCTATTTTTCCCATCCAAGGTGCCTCACGAATTGTTTTTCCCACCGAAGGCAGCTAGTGACTTTGCCAACGGGCTGTTTTGCCCACTGAAGGTGTGCCAATGAACTATTTTTCCCACCAAAGGTGTGCCAACGTGTTGTTTTTCCCATCGAAGGTGCCCAACAGATAGTTGTTCCCACCAAAGGTGCCTAGTGACCGTGCTAACTGCCTGTTTTGCCCACCGAAGATGTGCTAACAGGCTGTGTTTCCCACTAAGGGTGCCCAACGGGCTTCTTTTCACACCGAAGGTGCCTATCGATCGTGCTGCTTTTCCTACCGAAGGTATGCTAATGGGTTGCTTTTCCCGTTGAAGGTCCCTAACAGCGATGCCAACATGCCAACATGCCAACATGCAGTTTTTCCCACCCAAAGTGTGCCAACGTGTCGTTTATCCCACCGAAGGTGTGCCAAGGGGCAGTTTTATCCACCGAAGGTGCCTAACGATCGTGCCAATGTGCTATTTTGCCCACCGACAGTGCCTATCGATCTTGTCAATGTGTTGTTTTTCCCACCAAAGGTGTGCCAATGGATTATTTTTCCTACCAAAGGTGGCTAACGACCGTGTCAATGAGCTATTTTACCCATCAAAGGTGTGCCAATGAGTTGTGTTTCCCACCAAAGTTGCCCAACGGGCTATTTTTCCCATCAAAGTTGCTTAGTGATCATGCTAACGGGCTATTTTGACCACCAAAGATGTGCCAACGAGTTGTTCTGCCCACCAAAGGTGTGCCAACGTGCTCTTTTGCTTACCAAAGATGTGTCAACGAGTTGTTTTCCCACTGAAGATGCCTAGCGACTATGACAATGAACCTTATTGCCCACCAGAGGTGTGCCAATGGGTTATTTTACCTCCCGAAGCTGTGGCAAGGGCTATTTTTCCTGCCGAAGTTGCCTAACTGACTGTTTTTGCCACCTAAGGTGCCTAGTGTCTGAGCTAATAGGCTATTTTTCCATCGAATGTTCGCCACGAACTGTTTTACCCATTGAAGCTGTACGAATGTGCTGTTTTGCCCACTGAAGGTGTGCCAACGTGCTGTTTGCCTATCGAAGGTGTTCAATCAACTGTTTTGCTAACCAAAGGAGCGCCAATGGGCTGTTGTTCCTACTTAAGGTGCCTAATGACCATGCCAATGGGTTATTTTGGTCACCGAATGTGCACTAGCAGGTTGTTTTTCCTAACTAAATGCCCCATGGACTGTTTTTCCCACCGGAGGTGTGCCAACGGACTGTTTTGCCTACCAAAGGTGCGCCAACGAGCTGTTTCTCCCACCAAAGGTGCCCAACGAAATGTTTTTCCCACCTAAGGTGCTTAGCAACCGTGTCAAAGAGCTGTTTAGGCCACAACAAATGCACCAACGAGCTGCTTTTCCCATTGAAGGTGCCCCACGAATTATTTTTCCCATCGAAGGCACCTAGCGACTTTGCCAACAGACTGTTTTGCCTACTGAAGGTGTGCCAACGGGTTGTTTTACTTACCAAAAGTGTGCTAACGGGTTGTTTTTCCATCGTAGGTGCCCAACGGACTATTTTTGCCACCTAAGGTGCCTAGCGACCATGCCAATAGCTTATTTTGGTTATCAAATCTGCGCCAACGATCTATTTTTCTCACTAAAGATGCCCCACGGATTGTTTTTCCTACTGAAGGCACATATCAATCTTACCAACGAGTTTTTTGCCCATTAAAGGAGTGCCAACGGGTTGTGTTTCTCACCGAGGGTGCCTAATGACCATGTCAATAGGTTGTTTGCCCATCGAAGGTGTGCTAATGGGCTGTTTTGCCTCCCGAAGGTTTGGCAAGGGTTGTTTCTCTCGTCAAAGATTCCCAATTGACTGTTTTTGCCACATAAGGTGCCTAGTGACTGTGCCAACAGGCTATTTTTCCTGCCAAATGTCCACCACAGATTGTTTTCCCACTGAAGGTGCCTAGTGTCCATATCAATGGGTTGTTTTGCCCACCAAAGATCTGCCAATGGGCTATTTTGCCTATCGAATGTCTGCCAATCGGCTGTTTTACAAACCAAATGTGCGCCAACGGGCTGTTGTTCCCACCTAAGGTGCCTGGCAACCATACCAATAGGCTATTTTGGCCAACGAATGTATGTCAATGGGCTATTTTTCCCAACGAGGATGCCCAATAGACTGTTTGTCCCATTGAAGGAAGCTAGTGACTTTGCCAACGGGCTATTTTACCCACCGATGATATGCCAACAGGCTGTGTTTCCCACTGAAGGTGTGTCAATAAGCACTTTTTGTCATTGAAGGTGTGCCAACGTGCTATTTTTCCCACTGAAGGTGCCCAACGGGCTGTTTTTCACACCTAAGGTGTCTAGCAACTGTGCCAATGGATTATTTTGCCCACCGATGATGCCTATCGACTGTATCAATGTGCTGTTTTTCCCATGGAAGCTGCCTAGCGATTGTGCAAATGTGCCAACGTGCTGCTTTTACCATCGAAGATGTGCCAATGGGCTGTTTTTCCCTCCGAAGGATTGCCAATGTGCTGTTTTTCCCACCAAACGTGTTCTAACAGGCTGTTTTTTCCCACTGAAGGTGCCTAGCGACCATGTCAACAGCTATTTTGCCCACCAAAAATGAGCCAACGGGTTGAATTTCCCGTCGAACAAGCCCAATAGGTTATCTTTCATACCGAAGGTGCCTAGCAACCGTGCCAATAGGCTATTTTGCCCATCGAAGGTGTGACAACGGGCTGTATTTCTCGCTGAAGATGCCTAACAAGTAGTTTCTTCGACCGAAGGTACCTAATCATCGTGCCAATGGGTTATCTTGCACACTAAAGGTGTGCCAACAGGCTATTTTGCCCACCAAAGGTGTGCCAACGGGCTCTTTTGCCTACCAAAGATGTGGCAACGAGCTATTTTTTCCAGCGAAGGTGCCTAGTGACCGTGCCAATGGGCTGTGTTGCACATTAGAGGTGTGCCATCGGGCTATTTTGCTTACCGAAGTTGCCCAACAGACCGTTTTTCCCACCTAAAATGTCTAGCAATCTTGCAAACGAGCTATTTTGGCCACTAAAAGTGTACAACAGGTTGTTTTTCCCACTAAAGGTGCCACACGAATAGTTTTTCCCTTTGAAGGCACCTAGCAACTTTGCCTGCGGGCTGTTTTGCCATCCCAAGGTGTGTCAACGAACTGTTTTTCCACCGAAGTTACCCAACAGACTGTTTTACCGCCTAAAGTGTCTAGCGACCGTGCAAACGGCCTATTTTTCCCACCACAGCTACCCCACGAACTGTTTTCCCATCAAAAGCAACTAGTGACTTTTCCAACTAGCTGTTTTGCCCACTGAAGCTGTGCCAACGGGTTGTGTTTCCAACCAAAGGTGCCCAATGGGGTATTTTGCCCACCGAAGGTGCCCAACGATTGTACCAACGGGCTGTTTTCCCTCCAAAGGTGTGCTAACTAGCTATTTTGCCTCCCGAAGGTGTGCCAATGGGCTATTTTCCCACTAAATATCTACCATTGACTGTTTTTCTCACCGAAGGTGCCTAACAATCGTGCCAATGAGTTGTTTTACCCACCGAAGGTGCCCTATGGATTGTTTTTCACACCGAAGGCAGCTAATGACTTTGCCAATGGGTCATTTTGCCCACCGAAGGTGTGCTAACACGCTGTTTTGCCTACCAAGGGTGTGCCAATGGTTTGTTTTTCCACCGAATGTGCCCAAGGGACTGTTCTATCCACCGAAGGTGTGCTAATGAATTGTTTTTCCCAGCGAAGGTGCCTGGCTACCGTGCCAGTGGGTTATTTTTCCCACTGAAGGTGCCTATAGATCATGCCAACAGGCTATGTTTCCTACTCAAGGTGCCCAACGGGCTATATTGCCCACCAATGGTGCGTAGCGACCGTACCAACGAGTTGTTTTACCCACCGAAGCTGTGCCAAATGGCTGTTTTTCTTCCTGAAGGTGTGCCAGTGAGTTGTTTTTTTTTCCGAAGGTGCCCAACTAACTATTGCCACCTAAAGTGGCTAGCGATCATGCCAACGGACTATTTTTCCTACCAAATGTCTGCCACGGCATGTTCTTCCCACCGAAGGTGCCTAACGACTTTGCCAACGAGTTATTTTGCCCACCGAAGGTGTGCCAAATGGTTGTTTTGTAGGTTGAAGGTTTACCAATAGGTTGTTTTCCCTATCAAAGGTGTACCAACGGGCTGTTTTACCCACCTAAGGTGCCTAACGCAAGCCAACAGGTTGTGTTTCCCACTGAAGGAGCCCAACGGGCTACTTTGCCCACTGAAGGTGCCTAGTTACATACCAATGGGCTATTTTGCCCACCAAAGTTATGCCAACGGGCTATTTTTATTCCCAAAGGTGTGCCAATGCGCTGTTTTTCTTACTGAAGATGCCCAACAAACAGTATTTCCCATCGAATGTCTGGCACAACATATTTATCCCAAAGGTGCCTAACGACCATGTCAACAGGCTGTTTTACCTACTGAAGGTATGCCAACGGGCTATTTTTTACATCTAAGATGCCTAGTAAGCATGCCAACGGGCTATCTTGGCCACCGAAGGTGTGCCAACAAGCTATTTTTCCCGTCGAAGACCGCTAGCGACTTTGCCAATGGATCGTTTTGCTGACCTAAGGTGTGCCAATTGGCTGTGTTTCCTGCCAAAAGATGTGTCAACAGTCTATTTTTCCCACCAAAAGTGTGCTAACATGTTGTTTTTCCCATCAAAGTTACCCAACGAGCTTTTTTCCCACCTAAGGTGCCTAACAACTGTGCCAACGGGTTATTTTGCCAACCGAAGGTGCTTATCGACTGTGCCAACTTACTACTTTTCCCACCGGAGGTGTGCTAATGGGCTGGTTTTCCCTCCGAAGGTGCCTAACGATTGTGAAAACGTTTAGTTTTTCCCATTGAAAGTGTTCCAATGGCTTGTTTCTCCCACCAAAGGTGCCTAGCCACTATGTCAGCGTCCTATTTTTCCCTTCGAAGGTGTGCCAATGGGCTGTTTATCCCACCAAAGTCGTGCCAACGTGTTGTTTTTCTGACTAAAGGTGAGCCAATGGACAGTTGTTCCCATTGAAGGTGCCTAGTGACGTGCCAATAGGCTGTTCTACCCACCGAAGATGTGCCAACGACCTGTTTCTCCCACCAAAGGTGCCTAGTGAATGTGCCAATATGCTTTCTTCCCACTGAAGGTGTGCCAACGAGCTGTTTTTCTAAACAATGGTGAGTCAACGTGTTGTTTTTCCCACCGAAGGTGCCCAATATACTGTTTTTCCCAGCTAAGGTACTTGGCTACCATGCCAGCAGGCTATTTGTCCCACTAAAGGTGCCTATAGATCATGCCAATCTGTTGTTTTTCCCACCGAAGGTGTGCTAACGGGTTGTGTTTCCAACTCAAGGTGCCCAACGGGTTATTTTGCCCACCGAAGGTGCCTAGCGATGTACCTACTAGCTATTTTACCCACCAAAGTTATGCCAACTGGTTGTTTTTCTTCCTGAAGGTGTGCCAATAGGCTGTTTTTTTTGCCGAACGTGCACAGGTAACTGTTTTTATCACCAAAGGTGCCTAGCGATCGTGCCAACAGACTATTTTTCCCACCGAATTTCTGCCATGGCATGTTTTTCCCATCGAAAGTGCCTTTTATTAACAAATGTGCCAATGGGTTATTTTGCCCACCAAAGGTGTGCAAAATGGTTGTTTTGTAAACCGAAGGTGTGCCAACAGGCTGTTTTACCTACCAAAGGTGAGCCAACGGGCTATTTTACCCATTTAAGGTGCCTAGAGACCATGCCAATGGGCTATTTTGGCCGCTGAATGTGTGCTAACAGGCTGTTTTTCCCACTAAAGATGGCCCACAGACTATTTTTCCCACCAAAGGCAGCTAGCTACTTTGCCAACGGGGTGTTTTACCCATCGAAGGTGTGCCAACAGATTGTGTTTCCCACTAAAGGTGTGCCAACGTGTTGTTTTTCCTACCGAAGGTGTGCCAACGTGTTGTTTTTCCCATCGAAGGTGTGCCAATGTGCTGTTTTTTTCCCACTGAAGGTGCCCAACGGACTGTTTTTCCCACCAAAGGTGCCTAGTAACCTTGCCATCTGGTTGTTTTGCCCACCAAAGGTGTGCCAACGTGTTGTTTTTCCCACCGAAGGTGTGCCAATGTGTTGTTTTTCTACTGAATGTGCCCAACGGACTGTTTTTGCCACCTAATGTGCGTAGCGACCATCCAACGGGCTATTTTGGCTGCCGAATAGGTGCCAAAGGGCTGTTTTCCCACTGAAAGCAACTAGCAACTTTGCCAACGGGCTGTTTTGCTCACTAAAGGTGGGCCAACTGGCTGTGCTTCCCGCCGAAGGTACCAAACAGGCTACTTTACTTATCGAAGGTGCCCAGCAACCATACCAACAGGTTGTTTTGGCCACTGAAGTTGTGTCAACGGGTTATTTTTCTTCCCGAAGGTGTGTCAAAAGGCTGTTTTTCTCCCCGAAGGTGCCTAACTAACTATTTTTGACACCCAAGGTGCCTAGTGACCATGTTGATGGGCTATTTTTCCCACCGAATACTACCATGACAAGTTTTGCCCACTGAAGGTGCCTAATGATCATCCCAATAGGTGGTTTTGCACACCAAAATTGTGCCAACGGGCTATTTTGACTACTGAAGGTGTGTCAACAGGATGTTTGCAACCGAAGGTGTGCCAATAGGCTGTTTTCCCACCTAAAATGCCTAGCGTCCTTGCCAACAAGTTGTTTTGGCAGTCAAATGTGTGTCAATAGGTCATTTTTAACACGGAAGGTGCCCTATGGACTGTATTTCCCACTGAAGGCAATTGGTGACTTTGCCAACTGGCTATTTTGCCCCCAAAGGTGTGTCAACGGGTTGTGTTTCCCACCAAAGGGGTGACAACAGGCTGTTTTTCCCACCGAAGGTGTGCCAATATGTAATGTTTCCCTCCAAAGGTGCCTAACGAGCGCTTTTTCCTGTCGAACTTGCTTAGTGATCATGCCAACGGGCAGTTTTGCCCATCGAAGGTGTGCTAATGGGCTATTTTATCTACCAAAGATGTGCCAACAGATTGTGTTTCCCACCAAAGGTGTGCCAAGTTGTTTTCCCCGCCGAAGGTGTGCCAACGTGTTGTTTTTCTCACTGAAGGTGCCCAACGGACTGTTTTTCCCACCAAAGGTCCCTAGTGACCTTGCCATCTGGCTGTTTTGCCCACCAAAGGTGTGTCAATGAGCTGTGTTTCCCACCAAGGGTGCCCAACGGGCTATTTGTCACATCGAAGGTGCCTATCGACCATGTCAACATGCTGTTTTTCCCATTAAAGTTAGGCCAATGGGCTATTTTTCACATTGATGGTGCCCAACAATGATGCCAACGTGTTGTTTTTCCCATCAAAGGTGTGCCAACGAGCCTTTTTTCTACCTAAGGTATGCCAACGTATTTTTTTTCCAACCAAAGGTGTGCCAAGGGGCAGTTTTACCCATCGAAGGTGCCTAGCGACTGTGCCAATGTGTTATTTTGCCTACCGAAGGTGCCTATCGACTGTGCCAACGTGTTGTTTTTCCCACCACAGGTGTTCCAATGGATTATTTTTCCCACCGAAGGTGCCTAGCAACCATGCCAATGAGCTGTTTTGCCCATCAAAGTTGTGCCAACGAGCTGTGTTTCCCACCAAAGGTGCCCACGAGCCATTTTTCCCATCAAATTTGCTTAACGGGTTGTTTTGCCCATCAAAAGTGTGCTAACAGGCTCTTTTGTCTATCAAAGATGTGCTAACGAGTTGTTCTTCCCACCGAAGATGCGTAGCGACTATGCCAACAGGCTACGGGTTATTTGGCCTCCTGAAGGTGTGGCAAGGGCTGTTTTTCCTGCCGAATGTGCCCAACTGACTATTTTTGCCACAAAAGGTGCCTAGCGACCATGCCAATGGGCTATTTTGCCCACTAAAGATGTGCCAATGGGCCATTTTGCCTACCGAAGGTGTGCCAATCGACTATTTTACCAACCGAAGGTGAGCCAATGGGCTATTGTTCCCACCTAAGACACTTAACGACCATGCCAATGGGCTATTTTGGGTACTGAATGTGTGCCAACAGGCTATTTTTCCCAAAAATGGTGCTCCAAGGACTGTTTTCCCATCGAAGGCAGCTAGTGACTTTGCTAATGGGCTATTTTACCCATCGAAGATGTGTAAATAGGCTGTGTTTCTTATCGAAGGTGTGCCAACAGGCTATTTTCCCACTGAAGGTGTGTCAATGTGCTGTTTTTCCTACTGAAGGCGCCTAACAAACTATTTTTCACACCTAAGGTGCTTAGCGACTGTGTCAACAGGCTATTTTTTCCACTGATGGTGCTTATCGACCATGCCAATGTGTTGTTTTTCCCACGAAAGCTGGCTAGCCATTGTGCAAATGTGCCAACGTGCTGCTTTTCCCATCGAAGGTGTGCCAATGAGCAGTTTTTCCCACTGAACAATTATGAACGTGCTATTTTTCCTACCAAAGGTGCCTAATGATTGTGTCAATAGGGTATTTTGGCCACCAAAAATGTGCCAACAGGATGTGTTTCCCATCATTCCTAACGGGTTGTTTTTCATACCGAAGGTGCTTAGTGACCATGCCAATGGGCTGTTTTGCCCATCGAAGATGTGCCAAGGGACTGTGTTTCCCATTGGTGATGCCCAACGAGCAGTTTTTGACCGAAGGTGCTTAACGATCGTGTCAGCGAACTATTTTTGTGCATCGAAGGTGTGCTAAAGAGCTGCTTTGCCTACCAATGATGTGACAATGAGTTATTTTTCCCACCGAAGGTGCCTAGCAACCCTGCCAACAGGCTGTATTGCCCACTAGAGGTATGCCAAAGGGCTGTTTTTCCCACTGAAGGTGCCCAACGGACTATTTTTCCCACCTTAAGTGCCTAACGACCATGCCAACTGGCTACTTTGGCCCCTAAAAGTGCACCAACAGACTGTTCTTCCCACCGAAGGTGCCCCATGGATAGCTTTTACAATCAAAGGCACTTAGAGACATTGCCAGCGGGCTATTTTGCCCACCTAAGATGTGCCAACAGACTGTTTTGCCTATCAAAGGTGAGCCAACAGGCTATTTTCCACCGAAGGTGCCCAACGGACTGTTTTACCATCAAAGGTGCCTAGCAACCTTGCCTATGGCCTATTTTTCCCACTGAAGCTGCCCCACGGACTATTTTTGCCACCGAAAGCACCTAGTGACTCTTCCAACGGGCTGCTTTGCCCACTAAAGCTATGCCAATGGGCTGTGTTTTCCACCGAAAGTGCCCAACGGGCTAGTTTGCCTAACGAAAGTGCTTAACGAGAGTACCAACGGGCTGTTTTACCGAGCAAAGGCATGCCAACTGACTATTTTGCCTCTCGAAGATGTGCTAATGGGCTGTTTTTCCCACCGGAGGTGTGCAACTGGCTATTTTGTCTACTGAAGGTGCACCAACGGGCTGTTTTCCCATCAAATGTCCACCACGGACTGTTTTTCCCACTGAAGGTACCTAACAATAGTGCCAACGAGTTGTTTTGCCCATCAAAGATGCCCTATGGACTATTTTTCCCATCGAAGGAAGCTAACGACTTTATCAATGGGTTGTTTTGCCCATTGAAGGTGTGCCAACGGGCCGTTTTGCCTACCAAATGTGTGTCAATGGTTTGTTTTTCCACCGAATGTGCCCAACGGACCTAATGTGCTTAGCGACCATCCAACGGGCTAGTTTGGCAGCCGAATGGGCGCCAAAGGTCTATTTTCCCATCAAAAGACAGTAGCAGCTTTGCCAACGGGCTGTTTTACCCACTGAAGGTGGGCCAACGGGCTGTGCTTCCCACCGAAGGTACCAAACAGGCTACTTTGCCTATCGGAGGTGCCCAGCGACCATACCAACGGGTTTGTTTTAACCACTGAAGTTGTGTCAACGGGCTATTCTCATCTCGAAGGTGTCCCAAAAGGCTATTTTTCTTAGCGAAGGTGCCGAACTAACTGTTTTTGACACCTAAGGTGCCTAGCAATTGTGTTGATGGGCTACTTTTCCCACCGAATACTGCCATGATAAGTTTTTCCCATCGAAGGTGCCTAACGATCGTGCCAATAGGTGGTTTTGCACACCAAAGTTATGCCAACAGGCTATTTTGACTACCGAAGGTGTGCCAACAGGTTGTTTTGCAACTGAAGGTGTGCCAATAGGCTATTTTTCTCACCTAAAATGCCTAGCAACCTTGCCAACAGGCTATTTTGGTTGTCAAATGTGTGCCAACGGGTTGTTTTTAATAGGGAAGGTGCCCCACGGACTGTATTTCCCACCGAAGGCAACGGGTGACTTCGCCAACTGGCTATTTTACCCCCAAAGGTGCGTCAAAGAGCTATTTTTCCCACCAAAGGGGTGCCAATAGGCTATTTTTCCCACCGAAGGTATGCCAATGTGCTATGTTTCCCACCAAAAGTGCCCAATGAGCTCTTTTTCCTGTCGAACTTGCTTAGCGATCATGCCAACAGGCAGTTTTGCCAATCGAAGCTGTGCCAACGGGTTGTTTTGCCTGCCGAAGGTGTGCCAACGGGTTGTATTTTGAACGAAGGTGCCCAACGAACTGTTTTGTCACCTAAGGTGCCTAGCTACCATGCCAACGACCTATTTTTCCCACCAAAGCTACCCTACGGGCTGTATTTCCCATCGAAAGCACCTAGCGACTTTTCCAAAGGGCTATTTCACCCACCGAAGGTACCGAACAACCTATTTTGCTCACCAATGTTACCTAGCGACCGTACCAATGGGCTGTTTTGCCCTCAAGGGTGTGCAAACTAGTTGTTTTGCCTCCTTAAGGTGTGCCAATGTTCTATTTTCCCACCGAATATCTGCCACAGACTGTTTTTCCCACCAAAGGTGCCTAACAAACTTGTCAACATGCTGTTTTGCCCATCAAAGTTGTGCCAATGGGCTATTTTCGTAACCAAAGTTGTGCTAACAGACTATTTTGCCTACCAAAGATGTACCAATAAGATGTTTTTCCCACCTAAGATGCCTAACGACCTTGCCAATAAGCTATTTTGGCCGCCAAATGTGTGCCAACGGGCTGTTTTTCTCACTAAAGGTTCCTCACGAATTGTATTTTCCACCAAAGGTAGCTAGCAACTTTGCCAACGGGCTATTTGTCTACCGAAAGTGTGCCAACGAGATGTGTTTCCCATCGAAGGTGTGCCAACAGGCTATTTTTCCCACCGAAGGTGCACCAACATACTGCTTTTCCAACTGAAGGAGCCCAATTGTAACACCTCCTTTACCCTAGGGTACACACCGGGACACCCGTGGGTCATTCCGGTACATATCTTATGATAATGGAGCGCTACGTGCGATCACTACAATTACTCCACATGGCATCATATCAATTTGAATAATTAAAGCAGTGATTGTAAAACACAATATTTCAAAACCAAACTTTTCCTCATTTCATTGATCAAAACAAAAGT